>WSLO01000517.1:0-15385 GCA_019677385.1 Ceratobasidium sp. 392 | reverse complement strand
TTAGTTGACGACGGAAGCACGTTTTGTTGCTCGCACACGACAATGATGTCTGGTGCGTGCCCTCCGCCGGCACCTTCAGTGTGATATGTATGGATTGTACGTCCTCCAAAAGCGGCAATTGTACCTATAGTTTACGATGGTTGGATAGATCTTGGAAATTAATCCGGGCAAATACTCACTCTCGACGAATCCACTCTCGTTGAGCGTATCAGTATGGATATTGACCTAAAAAAAATCAGCCAGGCTCCCAAAACCCTCCGCCAACGAAATATACTCACCTGAACATCATATTTATCTCCCACATCCAAACAATTCTTGATCGCAGCCGGCGTTGAGCCCCAATCTTCGTGTAGCTTGAGTCCACCTGCACCAGCTTTGACGACTTCCTCCAACGCCTCGGGTCCAGCATCATTTCCTTTACCCGTGAACAAAAAGTTGATCGGGATGGAGTCGGTTGCGGCGAGCATGTGGCGCATATAGAACGGAGAAGGTGTGCAGGTTGTTGCGTTTGTACCAGCCGATGGGCCTGTGCCGCCTCCGATGAGGGTGGTGGTGCCAGAAGCCATAGCCTACCGTCCGCGAGAGTCAACCCAAATATCCAAAAAATTAGCACAAATATCGGCATACCTCTTGCCATTGTTGCGGACAGATATAGTGCACGTGCGCGTCCACCGCTCCTGCAGTTACAATCAACTTTTCTCCGGCAATCACCTCAGTGCTTGCGCCGACTACCAGGTCTTCATGCACTCCGTCCATCACATCCGGATTCCCCGCCTTCCCAATTCCAACAATTTTTCCTCCACGGACGCCGATATCTGCCTAGAATTTGGAAAGTAATGAGCCGGGAATAGTAACGTTGAGGGAACAACCAACTTTGTAGATCCCGGACCAGTCGACGATAAGTGCATTGGTGATAAGTAGATCAAGAACTTTGGAATCTTGTGGACGATTGGTTGCTTGGCCCATTCCTTCTCGGAGAACCTTGCCTGCAGAATACGCATTTCACATCTATTCCCTATATGAAGAAGATTTTAGGTCTTACCACCCCCAAACTTGCATTCGTCTCCATAGACAGTCTATACAAAGAACTAATTGTATCAGCGGTAGTTGATTCTAGCCCTGAATTTGTACGCACATAGTCGTTCTCAACCTCGATCCACAAGCCCGTATCACCCAATCGCACGCGATCACCGGTGGTAGGACCAAACATTCCAGCATACATCTCACGCGTCATCGTCTTCGGATCGGCAACGGCGAGCGCACCCGGCTCCGGAGTATGTGCGAAGCCGCGTTGTAGGAGATCGGCGATAATTGAATCGGTGCGGTGAAGTTCTACTTTTCCTAGATGAGATGAAAATTCACGTAGGTTAGGATACGTAGACCGATATAGGGCTGTCATACCAGTCGCTAATCCGTTTCCCCCAGTAATTATTTGATCACCACCGATGTTGACAAGATTTACGCTCTTTGTTTCTCCGGGTTCAAATCGCACCGCGGTACCAGCTGGGATATCTAGACGTTTTCCGTAGGCTTTGGCCCGGTCAAAGTTGAGTGCGAGGTTTGTCTCGATAAAGTGGTAATGAGAGCCAACCTATAACAAGATCTATCTCTAATCCAAAGAATAAATGAGCTTATACGTACCTGGATCGGGCGGTCTCCGCCGTTTGTCACGCGCAACCGAATACGTTCGCGACCAGCATTGAGTACGATTGGTTCGCGACGCACCACCACGGCGCCAGGAGCAGCATCGCTAGAATATAACGAGGGATTCTCAAGGGGGAATGCGCCTTCAAAGGGAATAGCGAGGAAGGAACCGTAAAGCGCGACAGAGAGGTCACCCGAGTCGGAGCAGATTGGGTTATGAACGGTCACGAGGAACACTCTACGGTAACGGGTGAGTTCTCCGCAAGATGATGGCAAAGATAACTTACCCATCCAAAAACGTCCCTTCGACTTGTATTTCATGGAGTAGATTAGGCACGCTGGGCAAAACGTGGCGACGACCAAGCATCCGTTTACCAAGCTGCATCAAATCGGCAACACTATGCTTTCCATCACGAATGAACTCATGCAGTTGAGATGCTATCAGCGCAGTCGCCTCGGTCAAGTTCAATTTGACTCCGCGAGCGAGTCTTTTTTGGGCAAGTGACCCAAGTTGATGTAACAGTAATTTATCGTGCTCGCGAGGGGGCAACCTAATACAGGAAATATGTAAGACAACACTCAAGTCGTATATCATACATACCTCATGGTGGTAGCTGAGAGACTGAGCGATAAGCATAGCGTCCGACGTCTTCCTATCTACTAGTGATGATCGTGTTCGATTGATAGTACTAATTTCGTCCTAGGTCAGCTGATGTGAACTAAGCGCCGAGCGTTTATGATCAGGCAAATCAAACGCAAGCTGAAATCGAATTTACGAAGTGCCTTGCTGTATGCGAAAGTTTTGCATGATTCTCAAGACCATTCACTTTATCAAATCGTAGAGAAAGGGAAATGAATATATAGACTTTTCATTGCAGTAAGTATCACGCCCTAGCCGATATTCCGAACCCAGGCTGACCCAAACAACGCAGGGCTTAGTCCACGAGTTGCAGCTTAGAAGTGTGTACTATCTTGAATTTATGACATGATAAAAGTTATTCTGTTGCTCGGTCATAAACGTACCACCGATTCGCCAACTTTAACATGAGAAGATGCCTTGCAATGCCAGAAATTGGTAGCTCTATTCGCTTTAAATAGACGCCCATGACAAGACAGATTGACTTTCGAGCTCTAAAATTAAGTTTTTCTCCTGCTATTCAGTAGCTTTATCAACTCAGAGCCGTGTGCTGAGCCGAGGTCGACTCTTAAATACCAGCCCTTGTTAACTTTGGGGGACAGCTCAACCGACCCCCTGCTATCGCATTTTGCCACACATACACTATGAATCTCACCACCCTTGTGACCTTCGCTAGGCTCTCCACGAGAGTATTCAAACAAAAATTTCCTTCAAAAAAGGACATGATACACCGCATAGCCCAAGTGAAGCCTTATGATTTCGTCCATGAGTCCCCCCTCTTATACCTACAAGTACAATCCAAGACCACATGTTTCAAGTTACCGACACAAGATTTAAAGCCACTGTTTTATAACAAGCATATATGCGTCTATATATAATCTCGCCAAAGTATTTTTTGCATCGTCTGACTCGCAATTGCATGAAAGTCAAAGTATATATGCGCAGTAGATGCAATTCAAAAATCCTTGTGACACAAACGGCCAACAAAATTAATTCAAGAGCCCACACCTTTGAGCATTAGTCAAGTCAAAAGCTTTGATCGCTCCTGGTGTGAGGGAAGGGAGACCAGCCACTGGCGGATACCGTGCACTACCATCCTCCTTTTTTCCTCGAAGCAAGACCTTTGCTGCATACACATTGGCAGCGCGTGCAATATCTTCCGGTGTCAACCCTTGCGGCCGCCCGCGCCCAGCACTGTAGTAGCTGATTAGAGTCTAGTCAAACGTATCCATATCAATAGTTCTTCGATAACGTAACATGAGGCGTCACCAACATAATAAAGGAACGCTGCGGTACTTGAAAACTCGTCCTTCTTGAAGTGTTCCATGACTAGGTGCCGCGCCTGGTAAAGTAGACCGGTGACGTTCTGATCGTTTACACGTCCAAGTGATGGATGTGGAGTAAGATTGAAGCGCATGATATTGCGCTGAACGAGCGGTGCCGAACATTCTGCCATTGTTAGGAGTAAATAAGACTGATTTACGCTGTTGGCTCCGCCGTTGATATCTAATGAAGAAAAGCAACACCAACGACACGATGGATAGACTGGACTCACAACTGTCAAAATTTGCTGGACAGCCCCAACAGACTACAGCGTCTGTCATCGAGTTTTCTAAAGGATTGGTATGTAGAGCAAGATGAGATTGCAAGAGCAACGATTGTCTAGTTGCAGAGGCAAGCTGGGTTTGAAAATATTGTGTGTCGCTCATCGAAGTCGGATACATCACCACAAGATCGGTCAAGTTTTGGAGCTTGGAAATCCGGGTGATGATGTTGAGTAAAATCACCCAATATTGGTTGAATATAGGCACGCACGATCTTTTGATAGCGACTCAAGGATTCTGGACTAGGCAGATAACAAATCGTCTTTTGGTTCCTCAATCCGATATAAGATATGAATGGAATTGCGTCGAATGCTTCTTCAACGACGATCAGATACGTTCCGGGTCGGGCAAAATCTTTGTTCAACTTTTTCGACGTCGGGAAACACGTACTACCCCGTGAAGCAATGTTACAAACGCAGTTCACTGGGGTAAGTAGGCGGATTTAACCTAACTCCGGGCACGGACTTAACAAAAATCATGACATGGACTTCCGATTAGGCCTGTTTGGATATACTGGAAGTCCAATTTATAATGTCAAATTTTATCATTTCCCCTGATTATGTAATCATTCAAAGCGCAAAACAGCCGATAAAGTCCAGAAATGGCCGATAAAGTCCAGGAATGGACTTTGTGGAAGTCCAGCGGACTAACAAAAGTCCTGCTCCGAATTTGATATATGTATTACTCATTTAATAGAAGTCCTTTGCCTGGACTATTGGTCAGTCCAAGGACTTTGTTAAAAGTCCAGGCAATGGACTTTATAGATTCCACTCTTGGACTTTGCTAGTAGTCCGCTCTCGGAGTTTTCTAGTAGTCCACCCTTCGGACTGGTTATATGCGTATGAAAAGATGTATTTGCAGAAATATCATCGTAATCAACATCGGGACAATCAACATTCAGGCGGGAAATACGAAACAAGAAACACTAGCATCGGAACCATCAGCATTGTAAGCATTAGCGTCATAAACATCAACGTCGTAGGCATTGGCATCGTCATCATAAGCATTTGGAAGTCAATCATAAAAGAAAAGAAAAAGAAAAAAGTCCATTGTGGGGGTACGTTCGTATGCGCTATACATCCTGGTATCCTACAACTTGACATTAGTAGAACGGGTTGTGCGAGTGCTACGGACGGGGCGGTCAGCCATTGCACCGGAAATGGCAGCAGTATTGGAGGCACTGGGGGTGGCAGCCTACAATGTGTATATACGTTAATAGAATATCAATGAGGCTCGGTAACAACTTACCTTAGATGTGGCCTTGGTCGATGCTTTTGCAGCACCCTGTTTGACCGCTGATTGCTTGGACTTGCCACGTGTGACAACGACGTGGTCCAACCCATCATCCATTGCAGTGCCAACCTGCACATTACCATTGGTGTCCTCGCATGGAGCAGCAGCGCCGCTTGAAGCAACGTCATCGTCAGCTGGCTCTGGTGCTGGCTTGGCCTTCGGCCTAGGCCTAGGCCAAGGTTTGGGCTGTGCCTCCAGGTTGTCTAGAGCCGGTGAAGTGTCACCTGGGACATCAGGGCTGACAGAATTAACAGTAGCAACGGCAGAACGCCCAGCACCTCCAGCACCTCCAGCACCTCCAGCACCTCCACGACCGCGACCACGACCACGGCCACGGCCACGAGTAGCAGCAATGGGCTCAGGAAGAGGTTCGGGCTCGGAAGACGGGTCATACGAGGGGTCGTCCGCAAGCTTGTTGATAAGGTCCTTGAACATAGATGAAAGCCGAGCGGGTACCCCAGATTCAGCTTGCTGAGCGGCGGCTGAGCGGATTGCTGCAAGCTCGTCGGGCCCGATGAGAGTGCCACGCCACATGACCGTTGTGCCAGAGATAGGTCCTGGAGCAGACATGAACGGCGTAGTAGGTGTACGCTTGGAGCGGGGCTTTGGAATGGAGGCATCAGCCAGAGCGGCAGCACTTGAGGTGACAAAGACGGGTTGCGGAGGGGTAGTTGGTTTGGCAGCACGCTTACGCGGAGAGGATCGATGAACGGGCGGTGGGCTTGAAAGACTAGCCTCTGGAGCTGCTGTTGGAGGCGCCGGGGTCAAGGTGCGAGCTGTGAGGTCAGGAGGGAGTATCATACCCCCTCCAAAGTCATTATCATCGTCTACACACTCATGTTAGTACACATACACCCACTAGTATTGTTGTACACACCTGCTTCAGCAGCCATAGACTTGTCGGGCTTGTTTGGGATGTCGTCAAATTTGATCGACATCATGCCAAGGCTCTGGGCGGTAGTGTCCATGGTCACGTTGAGATCGAAGATCTCCTCGCCGTCGTCATCATCACCGATAGAGACTGCAGGCGTGGGCTGAGTGGGTGGCTTGGGTGGAGCAACGATAGCTGGAGCTGGTGGCCACGGCATGAACATAGCAACCTGAGCGGGTTTTTTGACGAGGGCTGGGGCAGGGTTTTCGGCTGAAGCCGGCTGCTTGGTGACGATGGGAGCAGGCTGCTCATTGACAACGGGGGCAAGCTGCTTAGCAGCGCCCATCAAAGGCTGGGGGGCGGCAGCTGGACCCGGCAGGTTGATAAGCGCTGGCTGTCCTAAGGGCACGGGTAGTTGAGGGATAGGTGGTGCGTCCGCATGCTCCTTGATTTTCCTTGGTCGTCCTGGCTTGCGACGAGGCTTAACCTCCAGAATAGCTGCCTGCGCAGCCGCATGCGCAGCCGCTGCCTGAGGATCGGTCTCTGCACCTAGCGCAGCCTGTGCGGCATCTCTCGCTGCCTTCTTGATCGTGTTTGCTTTGCTGGCCATGGTCCTGAGGATCAACTGGAAGTGTGCGTAGGGCGCCCAGCGCCCATACTTGTCGTACGCATGCAGCTCGGGGTACACCTTCAACAACTGCGAATACAACGTAAATTAGTTCAGACCCTTAAATAAATGAGATATTATACATACCTGATTAATGCAGTGGTCGATAATTGTCGAGTCAGGTTGCTTGGTGATTGACCGTGTCTTGTCGACGGCAGGTGTGCAATTGATAATCGTCTTGGCAGCATTCTGTAAACTTAATTATTAGCACGAGCAGCTAGATGTAGAAGAATGACTTACTTTCAGTAGCTTATGGTCGGCGTCTGATGTCCGCATTGCTTCTTGAAGGTTGAACCCATCGGGCGGGCCCCTTCCAGGTGAACCATCTGGCTTGGCCTGCGGGACAAACTGGATGTCCCGCGTCTTGGGGATCTTGTAAGCGCTTGACTTCCGTTCCGCAAGGATCTCGCCATCCTTGAACCGTATCTCAATTCCTATGGGGTTGGTTAGTTAGGGCGGGCAAGGCGCGCGCTTATGCGAGTTGCTCACCCTGACCGAGCAACTTGCTCTGGAGGTTCTTCCAGGCCCCCGGGTTGAGGGAGCTCTTGGGCATGGGACAGAAAAAAGCGAGCAAGTGCGAGGAGGGGGACTGAACGAACACGGAGGTGGTGGCAGAACAACAAACCGTTTGTTCAGAAACGAGACTAAATACGACAGGGCAGGGTCTACGCGCAAAAAAAATGAATTAAATGCCGCTTATTAATCAGGCCTGGACTAACCGAAAGTCCTGGAGAGGACTTTGCCACTGTCCATGGACTTTGTGAAAGTCCGAGGTGATGCCATCCTTATTTTAGCTGCATACATCCACAAAAAAAATGCTATAATGGGGTGAGTGAGTATTGCTTTTGATCTTTGATTTGTCTCGCCATGGTTGTGGTCTTATTGTAGTAATAGTATAATTTGTAATGATTTATAGCTAAAGTAACAGAAAGCTCGGCATCCTTGTTCCTCTTCTTGCTGCCAGCGCAGCCAAAAACCTCGGCAGCAGTGGCAGCAACAGTGGCCCCCATAGCAACATCAACCCGCCTCTTTGAAGCTTCCTCGTCAACCCGTTGTTTTGCAAGATCCTCTTTGACTTGACGCTTTGAATTCTCCACCTCGGTATGGGCATGAGCTTGGTTAGGGGAAAGGTCGACGCGAGGCGGTGGAGATGATTCAGGTTTAGTGGGCTCAGGTATTTGATGGACAGGGGCACGAGGAGTACGTTCTGGATCAAGCGCGGATACCCAAGAGGTCTTAGCATTCATAAGAGAAGCCTGCTGTTCATGGTGAGTGTTGACAGGCGAGGTAGAGATGTTGACATGAGGTGGTACAGCCAAGCTTGGCGTCATTGCTGCAGATTTTGGCCATTCGGGGTTGAGGATGAAGGTAGAGCTGGAGTCACGTTGTTGAATTGCATGAGGGCGTGGTGTAGAATGCACGGTTGTGACCGGTTGAGGCTTGGGCGCAGGCTCAGGTACTGCCACCTCGTGGGTTGACAATGTAGCCTTGTGCCCAGGGGACGTGTCACGAGTAGCGTTGGATGATGCAATAGTCAAGGGACTACTGTGGCCGACGGGCGACTGCAATCTCGGACTAGGGGTATGCGCACGAGTGGGAGTTAAAACTTTCGGCCCAGGGGTGCGAACGCGCGGGACAGGTGGCTGTACTGACTCTAGGCTCGGGGTGTCGGAAGTGAAATGGACACAACTTTTGGAAGGTTCCGAGTCGCGTGCTTTGGTCTTCGCTTTTGGGTCTACCCCCTTTGCCTTGTGGTCCCGCTCCCATTCACGTCCGCAGCCCAGCTCGGGTGAAACACAGGTTGAACCTGGGCTCACGTTGGCATTGGCGTTACACCAGTCCAGACGCCAACGCGCGAGGATAATAAACAGATCATCGAGGTTGGGGTCCAAGTCGATACAGTTGGGTAAACAAAGCGGGTCGATTAGAGGACGGGAGACAAGAGTGCTCGCCATGCCATATGTGTGGATACCTCGATTGTTGAGAGCGTCGGGTCGAGCCCGCAAGAGGGGCATAAAACTGAATAAAAGGTCGTGTCCGTAAATGGCATCGAGTCATAAGGCGCCAAACCGTTGAACGTAAAAGCGTGGGCGGATGAATGTCGAGCGTAGAACGAAATATGAAGTGGGAGGCCGACGATGGGCAAGCCAAATATGTATGAGTTTGGGGGGTGCCGAGGGGGCGGCAGCGTCAGAGGTCTGGGCGGTATCATCGCGGGGTCAGGGGATTGGGTGACTCCAGGCGCGCAACAATTGCCAGACAAGGATTGCGGGTTGAGGAGTTGGAAAGGGATAGACAAAACAAGAACTAATGTATTATAGCGAAAATGAACGGGCCTCAGGAAGTGCGGGGGCGAGTGGGCTACCAGACCAGAGTAACCGGGGTGCTTGACAACTCGAGAAGCTATTAACGAGAACATATGGCCAACCAAACGGGACGAGTGCGCGTGTGAAGGAACGGCAAGCATAGAAGTTCTTGCCACTTGTGTTCCAGGGGCAGCGGCCGCCGGGGTATGAGGTTGGCGAATCGACGGCTTGAAAGGAGAGGCATGGGTCGAAACAGGGAAACGGGGGAGTTGGAACAAGGAGACGGGACGAGACGAGGGCAAACGAAGGCAAGACGAGCGTGCATCAGGGCCAACCTAATTAGCCTCGGTGCCGATGAGCTCCGTCATGATTCGCGCAACGACATTGACGGCCGCGACGACCGATTGCTGTCAGGTACGGGTTGAAGTGGAGACGCGAGTTGGCGAGGGCGTGTGTCGTGGCAAGCAGCATTAGAGACTGTGGGAGACAGTGCGACGACGTGAGCTATGTGGCTCGTAGGGCGTTGTTTGCAATCCACCAAAGATTGGACAAAAGGGGAGCGCATACGTCTGAGCAAAGTAGGGTTGGACTGTTGTGGGTGCAAAGGACTAACCGCACGTGGTGCGGGGCAGGGAGCAGTCAACAGAGCGGGCATAGGCATACCAGATGCTTGATGCTCGGAGACGCCAAGGCCACCAGCGTACGAGACGGCCCATCGATGGTTGGGATTCTGGGTCGAACGAGGGGCCGACTTGTCAACCTGAAGCGAGCGCATCCCTCCCGCCAGTTCGGCCTCGGTGCCACTGGTCTGAATCGTGTCAAAGGGTACCGTGGGCAGGCTGGACGAATAACCCGATGCATTTGAACCAATACTTGAGTGTCGTATCGCGGTTTTGTGTGGGGCAGTTGAGGGATAACGGCCGACTGCGTCTTGCGTATTTGGATTGGCGGAAGGGGTTGACGACTGAGAAGCAGCGTTCTGTTGTTGGCGCGTCGGCCGAAGTGCAAAGCGGTTAGCTGATAGTTCCTAACAAATAAGAATCAGGTAAGCCTGGCTCGGAAGCAAGACACAACCGATCAGTATACGCACCAGTTGGGAGTGCTCACAGCCGGGACTGCCCAACATATCGTACTCCCGTTCGTTTGTGGCCGGGTACCCTCGAGAGCCTAGGATGGAAGTTGCTCCGAATGCAACTTCCCACCAACTGCACAAATCCGCTCATACTCCCTCGCCAGAGACATCCGATCCCCAACCCATTTCACAGAGTTACGGGTCGAATATGTTGTCTCGGCGAGGGGATCCTTGAGGGAGTGGCACTACGTGCAGGATGGAGGATAAACTGCGCTCGCAGGGCGCCGTAGGGGGGCTACTCGTTCGATTCATCACTCTTGAGGCTGCGGCCAAGATACGCCACGGTGCCGGAGCAACTATAAACGCCTGATGCACGCCGTGATTGTCGAGCATAAGAAGGCCTGTTCGTTTAATTCAATACGGTCGCGCCTTTTCAATGACATTAGCATACGCGCGCCAAATCATAAGCCGCAAACTCACTCGTTGGTTTGACCAAAAGGTGTATTAGCACAAATTGCGGCTCGCGCCGCAGTCCAAGCGTCATTGGAAAGAAGCCGGTGGGTCGTGCAGTCGGATTGTGAAGAAGCGATGGCCGGCGCAGCGTTTTTTTCGATATCGTACCAGCTATTGAACGCTCTGGCCGTCGAGGTTGTACAGCCGGTATCTCGCTCTGAGCCTTGGGGGGCCCAGAAACGCCGTACTGTGGCAAAACGAAGAGCGTCGATCCATAGCAGCTGGGAATCGAGGCTTAAAATCGCGTTCTTCTTTCTATTCGTGATTTAGTCAGCTAACGCGTATCGCATGATACAACCTGGACTCACTGTTCGCGCGGTTTATACACCTGAGGCCCCGCGAGTGGTGGGGTGATGGTTGTTCTGCTGAAGGACAATGAGATCACAAGCGCTGATCTTGTTTCACGCGGTAACGGTAACAGTAAGACATTTTTGATTATGGTGCGCGTAGATACAGTGTATAGCTCAAGACAAGACAATTGCTTCAGCACACAAGAGGCGAATTGAGATATAAGGATTGGTGGGGGAAAAAAAGAAAGCACGGAAATTCGTGAGAATGTGCGAGTCCCTATTCGTTTGGATCGTCCATCCGCACAGCGCCAAAGGTTGCCTCGCTCGCAGGACCGTCTTCGGTCTCGAACGGAATGACAGGCGCGCCTCGATGAATATCGTCGTTTTGCTGAGCGACAATGGCTGGAGACAATGAGTCGAGGTACGAGTTGGTCTGTTTGAGCAAGTGGGTGATTCGAGTATCCTTGGCCGCGTCGATGAGTGTGAGATAAGCCTCTGTAATGTAGAGCTGGTATTGGTATTGGTAAAAGGGGATGGGGTTAGATAAAAGAATGTAAACGCACCTTCGTCGTCTGCTTTGAGCGCCTTGGGACGTTTAAAACGTTCACGAGCTGCTTGGAGGGCGAAGGGATCCAGACCGAGTGGGGTGATACTAGGAACAACGGTGCGGCAGTTTTTAGCGGTTACGAGACGAGCGGTGTGGTGCGTATAGGCATTGTAGGGAAAGATGAGCGAAAGTGTGTCGTTTTCTAGTAGGTCACCAGGAGGGACGGTAAGCTAGTCGCTTGTGTCCTCTGTCGCCGGGCTTGCATCTAAAATGGCTGTGGGCTTGGCAGGATGGGTGATAGGGGTAGGTGGCAAATGAGGAGGACTGGGTGCGCTATGTCTGTTGGGAGCAGGGATGTCGAGCGCAGGTTTGGGAGTAGGCGCCACAACCGTTCCACCTGCAACTTGTGCCTGAGCCTGGGCTGTATAAGGGTTAGGATAATGCTATTGTAATAGTATTAACACGTACCAGAGCAAGCTACTTACAAGCACTTAGATATAGCGAGATACCGGTTGATTTTCATAAGCTCTTGTCTGGTTTGTAAATCTGGCTTGCTTGAGTTCGAGCGCTGGGAACGAGTGAGCCACAGCGAGAAATAAAGGGGGATTAATACTTACAGCGGCCAGATTTTGTAGACCCTCACGAGTCATCATATGGAAGGCGGGAATTGTGAGTTTGCTGCCATCTGAGGTGTGGAGGCAGTCTGTCAATCCAGCCGTCGATCATTCGTGCTTCGCGATCGACACACGTGGCGTGGCAACTGTAGGCCTCGTGCAAGAAAGTGGCAGGTCCGTGGATTCGAGCGCTACAGCACTGTAGCGCCAAAGTTCGTTGACGAGCATGGTGGCCACGCAGCAGAGACTGAATTTTGAGCTACAAAACAGATAGGGGCAGTTAGTGGTTGGGGCAATTGTACGAGCTACATACGTACCGGTGAGCATGAGCAACATTTTACCGTAGCATGGTACGTACAATAAGACACACCTGACCTTCGTAAATTGCGTCATGGCAGAAAAGCGTGTCAGACAAGGGCGTTTTTACGATGGTTGGGGCGATTGGTGCACAGTGCGAGGTGGACGTGATGGTGGTTGGGCTCGTTTAATCGAGGAGATGTGGCTGTGCAAGTCAATCCGCCCAAACTCACCTTTGACCACACGGCTTAAAATGCCCCCTCACGCTCATTATTCTGTATACCCCGCCCGCTATGCCTCCTTGTCCCTGCTGCAACCGTGACATCAGCAAACGACAAATTTCTCGACACCTAACGGAGCGTCGGCGGGAAATTCAGGCCTATATCGAGGCCTTAAACCTCAACGACGACCTCAGCGATCTCGAAGACGGAGAAGGCGACGAGACCATGAGTGGTGGGGGCAGCCCTGCTGCTGAGAACAACAACGGCCTAGCCCTTGGTGAGGCCGAGCCTGCGCCTGCACCTGCGCCTGACTATGCCAACCCCATCCCCCTGCCTATCCCAAACCAGCTTGAGCCTGAGCCCGAGTTTGAGCCCCATCTTGACGCACCCCCCCTCAATGATGCGCCTCTTCTCGACGATGCACCTCTGCCCGAGGATGCACCCCCCCTCAACGATGCACCCAACTGGCCGCATATTGACTTGGATGCCTTGATTGCACTGGAAGGTGCAGATGACGAACATGAAGGTAAGTACTGGCTCGTTCTTATTGGCTGCTTGCTTACCAATTATCTTCGATATAGAATCTTTGTCTGACCCGGATTTTGATGGGATGGAGGTAGACGAAAATGAGGACGAGGATGATCTATTCGTCCCACGCCCCGGTATGTACCTTTTTTTACGATTTTACATGCCTCGGTGCTTACTTGCTCTATTTAGATATTCCTCTGCCCCCGGCCGTGGCAGTGCACCGGAATCCAGTCGTCATCGACAACTGGAATAGTTCAGTGGAGGATCTTGCAAATCTTGGCGAAGAGGAGCTTGCTGACCTTGAGGCTGAAGTCCTCGAGGACCTTCCCATTCCCCCACCTGAGTTCAATGATGGCGCATCTGATGCCAGCGGAGCTGAGCCCGAGTTTCGTGAGGATAACGGGCAACGGGGATTTGATCCAGAGGGCGAGCTGGACATGGACGATGACGAGCTTTGGGCAATGCTACAAGAGCACCTCGGCGACCTTGCCGAGGACGAATGGCGTGATATTTGTAAGTGTTTCCTCGTATAACTTTCTTTCTAGATTAACTAAACTTTTGTCAGATGACCGGTACCTGACAGACCGCGACAGAAAAACCTTGCAGTTCCTCGCTGCCCGTCAGCGTACACACTTTTCCCGCGCAGTATACGATGACTTGCGCCTGCATGCTTGCGAGGAACTTGGGCTTCCAAGCGACTTTGTCGCATGGCGCCGCCTCAAGATTTTGTCTGGTTTGGAGACTCGTGTGTACGACTGCTGCATTGGCTCCTGCATTTGTTACCTTGGCAAGTACCGGGACTTGAACGAGTGCCCAGAGTGCCATCAACCCCGACGCAATGCTGACAACAAACCCCGTCGCTTGTTCCACTACACTCCGTTGATACCCCAGCTAATTGGACTTTTTCAGAACTCGACCTCAATTGAGAACATGCGGCATCGCGCCAAGCACGATGCGTGGCGACTCCAGAACCCTGGCAAGATCTCGGATGTCTTTGACGGCCAGCTCTATCAGACGCTGAAGGCCACAAAGGTATTCGAGGAGGACCCTTATTACTTCTTTCAGAGTCCCGACGACATTGCATTAGGACTAGGGACCGACGGATTTTCTCTCTTTCGGCATCGAGCAAAGACGGACGCGACTGCATGGCCACTCATCCTTGTAAATTATAACCTTCATCCCTCAATTCGGTACCGCCTCGAAAATATCCTCTGCGTTGGTGTCATCCCTGGACCGAAGGAATGTAAGGACATCAATTCGTTCCTTGCTCCCCTTGTTGAAGAACTCCTAGAACTCGCGGAGGGTGTTCGGACTAGCAAGGTTGCGACCGGTATGGAGGCTCTTGCTGGTGATGGATTTTTCTTTGTACTGCGCGCTTTTCTTATCATCCTTTTTGGCGACATTCCTGCTATCTCAAAGCTATTGATGATCAAAAAGCAAAACAGTATCACTCCGTGTCGAACCTGCTTGATCCAAGGTACGCTTTGTTATCTGCCGCAGGGTGGTCAAGTCTATTATGTTCCCTTAACTGCCCCGGATGAGCCTTTGTCCCACCCCAATGCTTTGATCCCACGCAGCCAGATGACGTTCTTACGGACTTACGCGGCGCTGGAGAGGGAGCCAGGTGTTGGTCGACGGGCTCAGATCACACAGGATACTGGTATCAACGGCCGGCCGTTGCTTGCTAGCCTTGGTTCGATCAACCTTGCGAGCTGTGCGCCATACGAGATGATGCATCTCATCTTCGAAAATCTGGTGCCAAATATGGTCGACCTTTGGAAGAACAAATTCAAGTGGCTGACAGAGGAGCACGAAGCCTACCATGTATCTTCCGACGCATGGAAGACAATTGGAGAGCTAACAGCAGATGCAATGAAAACAATTCCCGCTCAGTTTGTAGGAACCTTACCAGATATTGACAAGCACCAGAGTCGCTACAAGGCCGAGGCGTACTCGTTCTGGTTCACGTATCTTGCGCCGATCTTACTCCATGGTAAACTCAATCAGGTTTATTACAGGTGCGCTTTTTTATTCATTATTCTATCAATACACTAACAAAAAATTTCAGGCATTTCTTGGCCATGCGCGAAATCGTCATCTGGTGTCTTCAGCTTGAGATATCGCATGAGGATGTCAATGCACTCGAGGGAAAGATTCAGCAGTGGGTCCAGGACTATGAAAGGTGAGTTCACGCCCCAACCACCGTCTACTCTCCCGCAAACTTTACCATTCAAATAGGTTGTATTATCGGTACGATCCCGACCGACTCCCGACTTGCGTG
>WSLO01000516.1:0-15394 GCA_019677385.1 Ceratobasidium sp. 392 | reverse complement strand
GATCGCATGTGGGGACACAACATTCTATGGCTGGATCCCTTAGCGCTTTTTGAGGTTCCTGGATTTCAAACACAGTAGGTGCACCATTACTCATGCAGTTGTTTTTTCCTCATTATATGATGTATATAGGTGTCATCAGTGAATCAATGCGCATCTAACAAGCCCAAGATCATGAGATTTGGAGCAGAAATGAAGAAGTTAGTATGTCTCCACCAGCCCCTGATTATCCTGTGGCAGTATTTTGGCTGTATCTCAGCCAATAAATTTATTGAGAACATGTGTTATATCAAAAAAAAGCTGAAAGTTTTGCGCATCTGACGATATCTATATGATGTAATTGTGGCGGTGTTTGCCGAAATTTGCCGGAATTTGCCAAATTCCAGGCCGGATTTGACCATTTTTGGTGACCTCCGGCTCCTAACCAGCACCGGGAATGCCGGAATTTGGTGTCTCCCGGCAAGAAAGGTGCTGGAATTTGGCACTCCTAAAAACTGGGGGCCCAGCCTTAGTGCAGGTGCGTATTCAGTTACATGTATTGAGATTGGTCGGGATCTCATGAGTGCTCAATGGTGTATAGTCTGAATTAGTAAATATATAATGGAATCTGTAAACCAAACGCCTGCCCAATGGCTCCGTGGGCAAGCGTTAGGGGACATAGGACGTATGTATTTGTGAGAGATTAACATATTTGTGGCAGTGAAGAAAAAATTGTAAAAAAAAACAATTTAACAGCAAAAAGCCTGTGCACAGGTAGCGGGGTAAAGTCAGGGGAAGCGTAGTTAATGGCAAGACAATTGCAAGAAAGGTGGGAGCAGCGGCCAGAGCAGTGAGCAAAGCCAGGGATGCAGTGTATGTGCACACACTTGGATCAATCCACTCGCACTTTCACACAGGTGCCAGCGTGCGGCAGCTCTAGCTTGACCAGACAGACTTGTGCCGTGAGAGTATGGGTGTTGTTGGTACAACCATGCCACGTGAGGGATTGGGTTCTGCAGCATTGTCAAGATAAATTAGATAGGAGGGGGGTCTAGTGGGTCCGGGCAAATACCAAATTGGCTAAGGGTGCAGCGGGATCTGAGGCTTAGAGTTCATATTGCAGAATGGGGGAATGGTACAGGAGTTGGTGCCAGAGACGGTAAAGTGAGATCAGCTACTAGGTAGATGGTTCAGGTGTGGGCATACGCTGGGGGGCAGTGCACAGGTGGTTGGAAAGGGTGGGTGGGCCTGTAGGAGGGAGGTGATGGTTAAGACTGAATGGGGCGAGGCAAACAGACCAAGCAATAGAGAAAACAGCAGAGTTGGCAATTGTTGACGGTATTAGGGAAGTTTTGCAGGAGTAGAGTATGAAGAAGGCGGGGGATTTAGACCTGAGCACCATAGGTGGCAGTGAAGGAGGCAGAGGGCAACATGGTGTCAAGGTGCACAAAGTGAGAAAAAAGAGGGTGGGTGACGGAGACAGGGCAGTAGGGGGAGTCAATGGGAGCAGCTGTTTTGCATAGAATGGCAGCACAAGCAGGTGGCAACGTGGGTTGTTGAGCTGCCTGTTAGGATTGTGGCGGGGCAGTGCCACAGCTGCAGGAACCAGAGACACAGCGCATGTAGCACTGCAGCTGCGCTGTGTTGCGTACAGTCACGTACTTGACGAGTTGGGAGCCTTTGCCTGATTGGTAGGCTTGCTGAATGTGGCCTAGTAAGACAACAGATTAGCTAAAATCATAGGGGCAAGGGGTGGAGGGGGCTTACCTGAGCTCCAAGCAGGAATGTCTTTTTGTCCAGGATGGAAGTAACTGTTGTTGAGGGGGAATGGATGGGTTGGATGGGCACATGGGGGCAACGAGGTTTCCATCTAAGGTTGCAACAGTGAGGCACGCAGGACTCCTGCAACCCCCTCCTGCCTGTCTGCTGGCAGCGGCACAGGCCGAATTGAACTGTGAGACATGAGTAAATTAGCACACACGATATGTGAATGACGAGGGCAATATGACTTACTGGACCTGAGAAAGAAAGAAGAGGTAGTGATGGAAAACAGACAGCCATAGGTCACATGACCACATTAATTGCCCAATTGGCGTAAGCGCCCGAGCGCCCAAGGGGAGCATGGAGACAAACAAAACACACGGCGTAAATGAAGTGCGATTGCCCCGTGGGCCCAGGTAGCCTGAAGAGCATGCAGATTAGTAGCATCTACAATCCAATCAGCACGGCTAACCAATTTCACATCTTATCTTGCTGCATTTCAGCATCCATTCATTCTCCTTGTCACCACATCCGTTAATTTCCCCCTGTCACCATCAATCCTTGACTCACTCTGACCACAACAATGGCCAACTCCCAGGCCTTGTTCCCCAGCATGGACCTGGTGTGCAAGTCAAAGATCCAATTAAATTTGATTTGTTGGATAACAAGCAGGGTAAGTTGCCCCATATGCTGCATATAACGTACGCTCACCTGGCGTTCAGCCTCACCCCTCACACATGGAGGGAACAACGCCGCCTGCCTGCCTCCAACGCCTGCGTGGTGCCAGTGCCACCTCAATGGCCTCATGCTCCACACCATTGGGGCAAGCAAGTCAGTGCCTCAAGATGTTGCAATCCCCAAACATCGCCGGCAATCCAGATTTGTATACAAGCTCAGGCTGAAGACACCCACAACAAGGATGCCCAAGGCACCTCAAACAGGAGTGCTGCCTGAGATGCCCAAGCTGCCCAAAGTGCCCAGAAAACCACTTACCCCACGCCCACACCTGCTCTGGCACCCATCCCTTTTGCAGCAATTGCTGCTTCCAGGGTCAAGAGTGTCGGTCCTCTTTGCTTTTCTCACAGGGCCACTCCAGTATTGCCTGGGCCTTGCTTGCATACAGCCAACCAGTGATCACCCGCGTTTGCTTGCTGTCCGCAAAGCCAATCTCAACACCTTGACACTTGAGCCTGCTGTTGACCCGACCCTGGGCCCGATCGCTGTCAAAGAAATACATTGGCTCACCTATGTTGGTTGGGGGCAACCTGATGCAATTGCAGACTCTGGCATTATCCTACAGAACAAATCTGTTGCTGTAAAGGTAACAATGTCAGAATAGGTTTTGCAGGGGGGGTGGTGGTGTCAATCTTTCTTCTTTGTTGTGCCGGGCTTTCTATTTTCTGTTTTGCTAGCATTTGTAAAGAATGTCAACAATTGTAACAATTGAACTCATATTGCTGGTGCGAGTGCAAGAAAAACATATATTGAAGGAGTGTGGTACATTACACAAAAGTGGGGAATGTATAATGATTGCTTGGCGCAGCATAAAGCGCATGGCGAGTGGCAGGGCCCAGGGCGTGAGTGGGCGGCACACATGTTATGATTATGGCTGGGGCGCCTGTTTACGCCAGTGTTTGAACAGTTTATAGTTGTAGTGGCTCAAGTAGTGATGGTAGAAGATATGCCATGCAACGGCGTAAAGGTTGGTGCGGCAATTGAGGTGGATCTCTGGGCGGAGACGGTCTGATTGGTTTGGGCAGTTCTGACTATTGGCCAAGGCCACCTTGTACACCAGGTACCAAGTAAGCGCTGGAATCAAATCCAGCGCCTTGTACTCTGTTGCAATTTTATTAGCCGTGTAATTGAAGCGTGAGGGCGTGGCGGCAATCGCCAATTGCAGGCTCAGGTGGTGGAATCCGTCTGCTTTGGGAGTTTCTTCATGTCCCTCGTCGTCACTGCCCTTGTCCTCGTCATCATGTCTCTCGCCGCTGCCTCCATCCGCTGTGGCAAGCTCCTTGCGGATTAACGCCAGATAGGCGTCCAGGTGAGCATGTTGGATTCAAATCACCTTTTGCTGCTGAATAAACGTAATCATCTGCGGCAGTGGGTGTCAGAGCTCAGGAAGATGTAGTATAGAGTATGAACTCGCTAAGAGCTCAGTGACTAGAAGAATAGGAAAGAACTCCTGATTGACAAGGAGGTTGAGTTCTTGGTTAGAGACCAACGAACTCGCCCTCATTATATACATGCTGAAGCCACTATCAAATCTACATGTACAAATAGATGGTGCAATCGTGAGTCATTACGGTATTTGCAAAGCGGGTTGAAATACATCTTAGGTCAGCAATCCAGAACATTCCATAAGTCATGTGATATAAATAAACTGAGAAAGGAAACTATCTCTGGAAAATGTTAATAATCCCGAATATATTCTAGGAAGTCGTGTCAGGTTATGACAGTGGGTCAACCCCGTTCAATCTGCACCATGGTTCCTTTGCGTATTCAATGTGCTGGTGCTCTAGGGCCTCCATGTTGTAGTTGTTGGGTGTTCCAAGCTTGCGGATTGACTGAGGCCAGTGCAACACCATGTGCAGCTTCGAGATTTGGTTGAATGAGCCAGCGTTCTTGAGCGCACCCAAAGCTATCAGCGCAGGCTTCAGTCAGTGAAACTCACACCAGGCCTCCTCCATCTCCTCCAGCTAGTCTTCCGTCATCCGTGCAGCATGGGCCCAGTACATGTGATTGAGCAAGGCGCGCATCAGCCGGACTAAGTTGTTGGTCATTGATTCAGCAACCACAGGTGAGAATTGCATTGCCATCTCTTTACTCTCCTGTCCTGTCCACTTCTGTACCATGCTAATCCCTTTCTCAAAGTGCTGCATCCCTCTCAGCCGCGTCATCACCAACATCCACTTATTGACCAACCTGTCGCCCAGAATCCGCGTGACCCATTTTACAAGGTGTGACTTGAAGATACCCTTATGGATCTGGTGGAGGAGGTCGGGTGTAATACATCCCAAGAACTCTGCATGTAGAGGGTGAGCCCAGAACGGCCATCATGGCTTCAAGCCCTGCTCATCCAGTTCTGCCAGGTCCCCAGTTGCAATAAACGCTTGTAGCACCTTCAAATCCAGCTTCCGGCACCACTGCCCCGGCTTGCGTTTGTACAGTGCGTGCTGTCAATATGTAACCTTGCAGATTGGACACCGCCCTTGGCATGTGCACGCCATGAGGGTCTGCTCAGGATTAATGGCAACATACACTGCAAGCAAGGGGTACATGCAGCGCAACCGGCCATCCACACAATACATCTCCATGCCCTCCTTCCCTGCCTTCTTCAATGGCTTCAACACCAGCTCCATTGCACAATGCACAAGCTTGCCTTTCAATTGCTTGCATTGAGCATCTTTGAAGTCTTTGAAGTCTTTGACCAGCAGGTAAGTGATTAAGATAGTTGCATGCTTTTGCACCTTGCATCAAACCTTTTTGCTGATGTTTCTGATTGTCAGATAGACCAGGTACGCTTGCTGATTGCCCCCAATCATGGACAATAACATCTTGTTGGAGGCAACAATGAGCGGTGCAATGCTAGCCTGCACGTCTTTGAGCAACTCCTGCCATTCCGGTAAGTCCGTGTCTGTTTTGCGTTACGTGCCCATGAACTCACTTGCATCCTCCACCACCAGTCCCAGTCCACATTTTACCGTACACCCTCTTTTGCTGGTTGTCTGCCGTCCAGTGCCGTTGCTAACTGGTGCTCCTGTGATGTTTGTTATGCAATCATGGCTGGCTATGCACAGTGCTTGATTGGTGCTGCTTAAACAGCATCACCATCCAGGACCGCAATGTGCTGCTTGCCAAGATGAGGTGCTTGAAAAACTCCACCGGGCAAAGATCTCTGTCCAGCTTAGTTTGCACAAAGCATATAACAATGTGTGCATCAAGGAAGGGTTGAGTGAAAGACTGCTTTTTGCACCAAGTGTGGAAACCATGAGTACTTGGTTATGCCTTTGGTTTCACAGATGCCCTTCCCGTTTTCTAGCACTTCATGAACCACATTTCAGAGATGTACTGGAGTTACATGTGATTGAATGCTTGGATACCATTATGAGCTTCTACAACTCAGCTGAGGAGCATGTAGGACATGTCAATGAGGTACTGAAAAGCTACCAGGACAACAATATCTTCCGCAACCCTGACAAATGCTATTTTTCTGTCACCTCAGTTACTCATATTGGCCTTGTTTGCACCCCTGATGGCATCTCCATGGACAAGGACCAGGTCATTCCATGATTGCTTGTACCTACATGCAATCATGAAATGGCTTGTCCCTGCCACTGTCAAGCATGTTCAAAGTTTTCTTGGCTTTGTCAACTTCTACTAGCACTGCATCAACAGTCCCAGCTCTAGGGCTTGCCCCTGACATAACCTAACCTTTCAGGACCAACTCTGGATGTGGGAAGCTAGCCAGCAAGTCTCCTTTGACTCCATCAAGGCTGATATCTACAAAAAACTGACCCTGGCACATCCTGATGAGACTCAACCCTGGATTCTAAAGACTGATACCGCTGGAACTGCTATGGGCGCTGAGCTGTCACAAAGGAAGGTTGATGGTTGCTTGTACCTAGTGGCTTTTATGTTGGCTAGCTTCATCCCTTCAGAGCTGTAGTATGACACTCATGATAAAGCACTACTGGCCAACGTGTGCCCTGTTCAACACTAGAGGGTTCTCCTGAGGTTACTGAGCAACCTGTGACTGTTATGACTGACCAAAAGAACTTGGAGTATTGGCAAAGCGCTAGCACCTTCAACAGGCCACATGCTGGCTGGTGTCAACTCCTGGTTGCCCACAACATTGTCATCCCTTACTGACCTGGTAAACAATCTGAGAAGCTGGATGCTCCATCCAGGCGTTCAGATTATAAGTGGGGGGGGGGGGAGCCAGAACCAGAAATCATAATCCCTGAGTCTCAATTCCTAGGCTGTTCTGCTGAGATGTCCGCTCCCCTGCATGATAGGGTTGGAGATGCGCTTTAGGACAACCCTAGCCTTGTTGTTATTATTTCAGCTGACTTTGAGCTGTCTGCTAAGGCCAAGTCTATTGCTGCCAAGTTCTTGGACTACCAACAGGAGGATGGCTTGTTGTCTGACCAAGGCAGGATAGTTGTTTCAGATGAGCCTGAGCTCAAGAAGGAGTTGCCATCTTGCTTCCATGATACTCTGGCTGCTGGACATCAGGGACACACCTGGACCCTTGAGCTGATGATCAGACTCTACTGCTGGCTGGCTATGCAATTCTGGGTCAACTTTTACTTTGATTCTTGCAGGATTTTGCCAAAGAAGCACAGGTCATGATAAGCAGCTTGCTTTGCAGCCTCTGCCAACTCCTGATTGTCCCTGGAAGACCATTTTTATGATGTCATTGTCAAAATGCCCAAAAGCAACAGTTGGATAGCATTCTGGCTGTTGTAGACCACTTTTCCATGTTGTTGCAATTCATCCCTTGCAAGGAGACTGCCACTGCAGTTGACGTTGCCCAAATGTTCCCACAGCAATGCTTGAAGGCTGCATGAAAACCTCAAGCAAACAGCGTCTGACGGAGGATTTACATTCCACTCCAAGTTTTGGGTCCCTATACATTCTCTGCAAATTCACTCCAAGTGCTCAATGGCCCATCACCTTGGAACTGGTTGCCAATCTGAGATAAAAAAACCACCAAGTTAAGGTGTATTTGCTTGTCTTGTTGATCACAAGCAGACTGATTGGGTACACTGACTTCCCATTGCTGAATCTACTATACCGACTCTAGAATTGAGGTGACTGGTAAATCTCCTTTTAGGATCATCTGTGGGCACTCCCCAGTGTTCTCACCAGCCTTGAAGCTCACAGCATTTGGTGTGACTGATGGCAGGGCCAAGGGACTTCAGGATCCCATCCAGGAAGCCAAGGCCATGTTGCAATGAACACAGAAGCGCTACACAGACTCCTTGAAGCATTCTTATTCCCCAACTTTTAACCCTGTCAAAAAGTTAGGCTCCTAAGCACAAACATCCAATCCCAGCATCTCATCAAGAAGCTAGATTATCTACTAATAATGGCAGGACGAGCATGGGAAGATTAGTCGTAAGACAAAAGACACTCAGGGTTTAATCATAAGCGCTGGGTAAGTGGTTTGAAGGGCAAGTGAAGCTAGAACTATGGGAACTCTGTCAGTTCACCACATATCCACGCAGAGAAGGGCTTAAAAAAACTGCATAATTGCATACTATTACAGTTAGGGACAAAATTGTTTGCATAGACCCCTATGCTGGCTTGGATGGGCCACAGATCCTGATATGTGTACTTACATAAGCCTGTGCTTCAGCATACAGTAGCAGAGCCTCCAGGCTACAGATTGTACTTTGTTTGGTCTTGTCTGGCCCACTGGTTGCTGAGATATGAGCCATCTGCCTGGCCATTGCATGCAAACAATATTTTCCCTTGCAGCCAAAGCAGCAATGTCCAGTCCACCTATAGCCCACCTGGCCAGCTGAGACCATGTGACTTTCTAGACCTAATACCCAGCCACACATACTCTTCACATGCTGTCTACCATGTCATTTCCCTCATTGGTTTGGCAGCAGTGGCCTTAGAGCAGGGCCCCCGGTTTTCTGTACAAATCTGGCACCGGCACCCTGAATTCTGTGACTTTCAGGCCAATTTGGCTCCATACCGGCTCTGGGACCCTGGTTTCTTGGAATTCGTCGGATTCCGGCCAATTTTGCCAGTTTCCCGGAGTTGTTTTGCGAAAGCCCACCACATCCTAATGGTTAATGGCTCATTATATAGCCTGAAATTTTCTGAGTTTGGCTATGTAGCTTATGTAGCTGAAATAAATTCATATCATGCGTCACTATCCATTCTTTGTCAAAGAAATAATCAGGCAAGCGCACAGCACATTTGACTCCGGCCAGATTTTACACTTTAGTCTTCCTTAAGTGCTTATTAAATGCGCAAAGTTCACAGCTTCTCAATGGTACCATTGAGCTGTGTTATACTTCAGTATCTGACCCATCGCTAGCCAATCTTTCTTTAAAAAATAATCCCCCAAGTGCGCTCATGTCCCTGCAGGTTCACTGAGGCAATTTCAGGCTCTGAAAACAATTGCATCATACTCAGGGGGTCTGAAAGGCTATATCACATTTATTATCTAACTCATAGCTGCCCCAGAACATACTGAACCTTCATTTGGTACTCAATGATTCTTACTCAACCCCTATTACAGACCCACACTACTGGTACATGTTATTTCTCCCCTTTTGCCTGTGCTACCACCCATGCGTACTATAGTAATCAACCACCCTGAGTCCACTGAAACCATCAGAAAAGTCTGAAACTGCTTGGATCAGGCTGTATAGCAAAATCTTTAGCGATTTTGGCCTCCCCTGGGACATTTCCCCCCAGTTCACCCACTTCCTATGACCCAAAATGTCAGACTTTTTGTACATACACTCTACTAACATGTATCTAATGGATTGCATGAGGGGACACAACATCCTATAGCTGGATGCCTTAGCGCTTTTTCAGGTTCCTGGATTTCAAACACAGTAAGTGCACCATTACTCATGCAGTTGTTTTTTCCTCATTATATGATGTATGTAGGTGTCATTAATGAATTAATGCGCATCTAACAAGCCCATGATCATGAGATTTGGAGCAGAAATGAAGAAGTTAGTATGTCTCCACCAGCCCCTGATTATCCTGTGGCAGTATTTTGGCTGTATCTCAGCCAATGAATTCATTGAGAACAAGTGTTATATATCAGAAAAAAACTGAAAACTTTGCACATCTGACGATATCTACATGATGTAATTGTGGCAGTGTTTGCCAAATTTTGCCAAATTGTGCCAAATTCCGGGTCAGATTTGACCATTTTTGGTCAGCTCTGGCTCCTAACCGGCACCGGGAATGCTGGAGTTTGGTGTCTCCCAGCAAGAATACTGCCGGAATTTGGCACTGCTAAAACTGGGGGCCCATCCTTAGTAACAGGAGTGCCGGCAATGGATCATACACCAAAGAATATCCTATAAGAACAGCAGGCGCACCAATCAGTACTCAGTCCATAAATGAGGAGAACTTACAGAGGTATTTGGAGTCATGTGGGGCGCTTGGGGACAGTGATCTTCTCAAGACCACCGAGATTATGATGACAACTGGTTCAACTGGGGGCGGGAGGAGCAGACACCCAAAAGCCCCAGCAGTGAGTAGCTGACCTGGAAGACATACAATGTACTGACACATCAGGAAGTATAACTATTGGAAAGGAAAAGGGAGACCTGTCTGGAGCAACAATGCTGCGCTCTTAAATGATATAAATAGATTGCTTAGTGGGCTGGAATGGACAACAGGAGAGGTGACAGTGGGTGAGGGGTCATACAAACAAACTCATACGGTTCATTTTTGCCATGTTCAGGAGTCAATATGTCAGCTCATAGGGGCTAGGTGGTTCAGGCACTGCATGCAATATGGACCTTTGCAACGCTGGACCTTGCCGGATGGAACATGTTGGATTTTTGATAAAATGTGGACTGGGGAGTGGTGGTGGCGAATACAAGTAAGTACTTGTTCCCAACAAAACAAGATACAATCACTCACACATATAAGGGCCGTATATGCAACAAGGACAGCGCAATTATGCCACTAATCATTACAAGCAACAAGACTACCCTAGAGCTGGGCTCCCGGTTTTTTGTCAAAAACCGGGAGCCTTGTAGCGGCTTCAGTTTTGAAGCTATAAATTATTCAAAAATACTGTCGTGTGCGCTCTAGCTACGCGCACACGCTCATATTTTTGGATAATTTATAGCTTCGAAACTGAAGCCGCTACAAGGCTCCCGGTTTTTGACAAAAAACTGGGAGCCCAGCTCTAGACTACCCTCATGAACAATCCATGCGGTCCAAAGGGATTTCCTGTGTACCTATCATTAGAGAATATCAGCAAGTTGGTTCAGCGTCGGCCCACAAAACAAGACATGGTCCTGATTGGCTACTCACCTGTTGACTGCTTTGAAGATGTGCCATTGAAGAAGTTGAGAGCCCAATCTATATTAAAAGGCACGACGAAAGCTTAGTAATCAGAGTCAATCAGGGTCCACATAAAATAAGCGCCGCCTGGAACGGGCCCGCCGCGTAGCGTCGGGCCACCCCAACACACCCCCGGAGGTACGACGGGGCTCAAAGTTCATATTGCAAAGAGCTGCTTCACTGCTTTCTGGTGCATATCTTTGAGCCATTAAAGACCACGTCATTGGAAGGCATCCTTGCGTGGTGTGCTGACGGCTATATATGACACATCTATCCAGTCATCACCGTCTGGGTTGCCAATTGGCCAGAGCATAACAATGTTACCTGTATAATCCAGAACAAATGCCCAGAATGCCAGCAGAAATGAGGTGGGTGTAGGCAAGGGGGACCAAAAGCGCAGCCGTGAAACAGTGGTGCTGATCTAAGAGCACTTCAAGCATACCAGCCACACAAGCGGATACAAGCACTGACGTTGCATGGCTTGCAACTGTGGCCCCTGTTCTGGGCCAATATTCCCCATGCAAATATTGGATTGGGCTTCACACTGGATCTGCTCCACCAACTCCACAGTGTGCCCCAAAACTGATTGTAAAAACCTAACCAGACTACTGCAAGCGTTGTGCCACAACAACTATATGCTTACATAAGCCAAGTTCAGCACATGTCAGAGCTGAGCTTCTGAGCTATAGAATGCATGTTGTTTGGTTTTATTTGGCTCATTGTAGTAGGAGATATGGCCAATGGAGTGCAGTGGTTTTTGTGATCAATTTTGGGGCAGGCATAGCAGCTGGAGCAGTGGCTGCTCTAGCTCCATGCACAGTGCGCCTAGCAGCCTGCAATCTTGCCTGCACAAAGACATATGTGAGTGCTCTCTTTGGTACAGCTGTCATACTGTATAGCCAAACATGGTTGTGCTAGGGCCCAGATGACATATGGATATGCCAGCAGCTGTATGATGTTGCTCAGTGCACCAAGCAGGGGACACAGATGCTGATGCCAGCTGTCATAGAGGTTTTCAGGTATGCCAGATCCAGTGGTGCTACTTGCAGGGCAAAGTTTCCTGCCTGCACAGCTGGAAGAGCCATACATTACTTGGGCTGGGGGTTTGAATACCAGTATTGCAGCCAACACAGATTTCTGTGGGAGAGATTGATGCTGCTGAGTGACCTAATTGGGAGCCCTAAACCAGAGCTGCAGAATGACTACAATTGCTTTCCAATACCTGTCTGGGAACAGACGTAAGATGGCCAAACTATGTGCAATAGGTCAGTGGGATCTGCTCCATCAGGCAGTATCTAGTCAACTACGCTGGTAGTGTAGCTCCTGGATTTCTCTGAGGCTGAGTGAACATTGAGAAGAAGCTTGGTATCATGTGTGCACACTCTCACACCCCTCTGAGCTACGCTGCTAACATAGTTGACTAAATACTGCCTGATGGAGCAGATCCCACTGACCTATTGCACATAGTTTGGCCATCTTATGTCTGTTCCCAGACAGGTATTGGCAAGCAATTGTAGTCATTCTTCTCATAAGCCACTTAGCAAACCTGCATCAAGAAATCCAACAGGAATTTAGACACCTCTTGCCTTCAGTTCCTGAGTGGCTGTCTAGCACTTCTAGCTTTGACGCAAAGCAATTTATTGTTGCCGCTACCGTATTCACAGATGACGTCACTCGATACCTGGCTTGTCATCATTTTGCCAAATGTCAGTAACTACAACAGTTGACTGTGGTTAGACGTTCACGTCCAAATGTCCCACGAGTAACTACTCCATTGATGCCTGTTACTTGACCATCATCTCCTATTCAGCAAATAGTAGTAGATTTGGCAGAGTACGTACCATTACCCTTGGATAGATCACCTTCACAAGTCTCTGTCCAAAGCCATCAAAGCTACCAATTACCCCCTATACAGGCATTATCACGCACACCTTTGGTTGCCTCTGGACACTCAAGATCTTCTAACACTGAAGCAGATGTCACCATTACTGGCCATCAGTATCTGGTATCCAAGTTCCACAAACTCCGCCACCTGTTACCATATCTGATGACGTTGCTGACACAGTAGACATGGCTCCTAGGTCATCTGCATCCACTACACTCCCTACTGCTCCTAGTAGAAGTCAAGTCAGCCAGCTTCCTGAACTAAATCTGGATCCTATTCTTTTGTGTTTTCCAACTCTTAGGACTATGCATAGATCCCCTGCTCCTCCTGTTTTAATGGCCCCTCCTACGGAACAAAGCTCTGGTTCAGGTGTACTTGAACTGTCTCCTCTAAGGAGTGATGAAGAACTATATGCACCACCTACTAGATCACTGTCGCAACCCTCTACTAGAGGTTGTGAACTCGTTCCTAAAGGTCCTGACAAAGACCTAATTTGTGCGCTCCGCTTGTGGAGGCGTTCTTGTGGCCTGCCTGTGGACCGTGGTCCCTTGGAAGTGAGTACCCTGCTAGTGGTTCTTGTGACTCAAGGCCCTTAAGTAGACTGAGGAGTGCTACTACAATTGTAGTGGCACAACAAAAGCTTTGTCACTTAATTGCTAAGTCTCACTTACTTCCAACACTAGATGCAATAAAGCCTTCTAGTATAGTTGGACTGTAGAGGGGAGAGTTGACGAGGTAGAACAAGCTGGGGACACCAGGCTTGTTCTCCGCTGTGTTGGTACTAGCTACTGCACGGTCTGTGCGTTCATGAGTCAAAGGCGTACAGAGGGGCAGTACAGTTGTGTCTGTGGTCTAAGTACAGCGGTAACCAATCGTAAAGAGCATAAGCCACAGGAGATGTGGCATGAGTCAAGGAAGTGAGCGTATAGCCTTAGGTGGCTAGGTGTTCCGGAAGGGAGTCCGGGCAGGTGACTAAGTGGTGTCTAGCCACAAGACAAGAGGAAAAGGCGCCATGAGGCCCTAAGTCCAGGAGTGACCACACAAGGTCACAACACACCCGCTATCGCTTGCAAACATGCAGTCCTCAGTACATGCATTTGTTTTGCATCCCCGCCTTGTGTCTGCACTTATGTCTTGTTTGCAAGCACACACTTTCACCTACAGTGCCGCCTGTGTGCCTGTATGGAACACTCACAGCCATGCAGGACAGCACATCAGCAAAAAGGGTGCTCAGTAATAAGTCCTTTGGATGGATCCTAACTATCCCACTTTTAAGGTGAGAGCTCTGGACCTACTAGGGAGGCTCAGGAGTGCTCCAGATCCACTCGGTCTAACCATATAAGGAAATATTTACTTTTCTGGTAATAGAAGCTTCCCTTATATGGTAATTTTGGAAAATCTTCACACCAGTAGAAATTACCATATATGATAATATCCTCATCAGGAACATGGCTACAAATTACTAAATAAAGGAATTTTTATTATCAGAAAAGGAAATATTCCCTTCTATGGTTGGACCCAGTGGATCTGGAGCACTCCTGAGCCTCCCTAGTAGGTTCAGAGCTCTCACCTTAAAAGTGGGATAGTTAGGATCCATCCAAAGGACTTATTACTGAGCACCCTTTTTGCTGACGCAGTAAGTGGACCGCTTGCTGTTCCCAATCCTGCGCTAACCGTTTTTTGCCACCCCAGTTTGGTCAAGCACCATCCACTGCACCACTGTGCTTTCACCACTCACACGCACTGCTGTGCTCTTCTATCCCGTACACACTGCCGTAGTGCACTCCTGGACCCATGTGTGCGGGGCCAGGGGCCCATCGCATGCAGTTGCAGTCCTATCAATGCATTGCTGGCGTGTTTTGCAGCCCTATCTGTTTCTAGGCTATATCATGTACCTCAATTAGATTATGATAATACATATACTATTTCTATTCATAACAAGTAAATGAGTAATAAACCATCTGTGGAGCAAGCACTGTACTGTAGACATGGTCTACAGCATGTCTACAATGCACCTACAGTAGATCATATGTAGACATTGGGCTTCTGTATAGAGGGGAAGGTGCTACGAGTCTACTGGTATCTACATAGACCTCTGCAGACATTTTGGTTTTTCCTGATGTGATACAGTTTGCACATCAGGTGACTGCCATTTTCTTATTTTTCATTTTGGAATACATATTTAATGTGCTACACTCAGCTGACCACCATTGCTCCTAATGTCAACAGCTGCTGGGAGATGATGTGCACTAGTGATGTTGTCGGGGAACCCGCTTGTAGAGTTCCCTGCAGGGTTCCCTCCCCCTTCCCTCTCTTTCCCGCAGTGCCAGAAGAGGGGAGGGAAAGGGAAGAGATTTTGGGAAATTTCTGGTGCAGGAACCCTGCAGGGAACCCTGCTGATCCTGCACATGCAGAGAACCCTCCTCTCCCCGCGGAATCCCACCACATCAGCATGTGACCCATACTATTAAATAGAGAAAATTCAGTGCTTTTGAATGGTATATTTCACATGTCAATAGGAAGACTTCAATAGCTAGATTGCAGCCAAAGACTTCTCCAGGAAATATTCAGGCAAGCCAGTCTCCCCCTACCCATTGCATATCGCCATGTATGCACATAAAAATATACATCGATCGATGCGCGCTGATGAGCTGAGTTGAATGAACCCACTTGCATGTCTCTAGCTGCTCTGGTTCAGGAGATATGGGG
>WSLO01000515.1:0-15404 GCA_019677385.1 Ceratobasidium sp. 392 | reverse complement strand
CCCTGATACCTCGCTGGGCCATCAGCCAGCGTATATAAGGAGACACCCACTGAAGAGTTGACGCTATCAACGAAACCTCCATTCGTCTAACAGGTGAGTAGACGTGGCGGTTTGGGACTGATGGGCTCCGTGCACGCCGGCCCTTAAATAGGCTGCACCGCCTCTTATGCTCGGGTCGCTTCGCGACCCGAGCGAGGCGTTACGTTTTACCTAACCCTGTAGGCCCGTAGGGGACTCAGCGAATCTTTGTCGCTTGAACCAACACGCAACAGCACCCTCAAGTGCGTGCGAACGCTTGTAAACATTGTCTGAGTTCTCACCATCAAAAGAACTACACTTGAAAATGCTCGTTAGACGCACAGGTGCATTCCTGAGATCCCCGGAGCATACGGACAACCCCGGCACGCTTCCAAGAGCTATCGAGCACTCAGGATTTTGGTCGAGGTATAGGTCGCTGCGGATGTTACCTTGAGTGCCGATTAATGATCAGAGACATACTCTGAGCGAGATTGGCTGGTCGGTGGTTAATATGAAGAGCAGCACGACTTGTGAGTGATTGAGGCGTCCAATGTTGGACAGGTCTCGGGGCAGATAGAAGTGAGACGGTCAAGGCGCTATTACCCTAATTCCGGGCCCTTCCTTCCGTCAGGAATAAGTTGTTTCTAGCTTCCTCGGGCTGCGCTTTTCATGTCGTCCAAGTGTTACGAGGATGAAAAGGTTTCAGGTGTCTTTGAAAAGCGCTCTGAATGTATTGCTGACCTCGTGCGGCCATGGTCTTCTCCTCTATGTTTGGTGTGCGACCACGGTTTTGTGGTGCATATCAGTCATGTCATTCAGGTAGAACTCATACTCATAAGTCCCGCCAAATCGATTGGCCATACGACCACAATCACACGATCAACTACAGGGTGTTATATTAGAGAGCACGTAGTCATCAGGACAATGTTGTGCGTTGGGATGTCATATGTAAATTATCCATTGCTCGGAGAAACGTATTCACCTTCTGTGTGTCTTTTTTGCGGTTAACCCAGTAACTATGAGGGCGTGTACACTCTAAACTCAGAAGGAAGCGGTGTGATCTGACTAACCGATGATACAATGCTTCGGTAAGTTACAGGCTACAATGGACAGACGAATCAGCCTAGGAAGCATTCCATCCCAAGATTTATTACTAGGTAGTCTGGTCAGTTGGTCCCATGATTAGCGCAACTGGAATATACCGGGTCTTAACTCAAAGCTTGGTTACGGCTCAATCAATCCCTCATGTCATATTGATGCTCAGCTCCAGCACGAGTTGATGCAATCTCATATCTTCCAGACGGGTTTCAAAGCCGTCCTTAAACTATTTAGAGCCAGATGTGAGGTTTGGAAGGACCGATGAGGAAAAAGAACGTTTTCATGGCGTTAGTTTAACTTAAACAGAGTTGGATCTCAGTCACGGCCGAGTTAAGTTCCTTGGAAGTCTATCTGAGCGTCTGTTGAGTACCTGACTGTGCCTCGCGTCAAGCGTCTATTCTTGATTCAATCACAGTCGGGTTACGTCGATCGCAAAACCCCTATCAGCATTGCAAATGAACGAGCCCAGGGATACGGCTGTTTCTGTTCATCAAACCCTTAGATACCTCCGATCAGGTTGGTTGCTTATGGCTGATGCTTCTCTACTTCAGTTGATCTCGAACCAGCCTATGCTGCTGTACCATCCAGAACACTGCGTGCAGCCTTTTGCACGCCATCATGCCAGAATTCTTTTGTTTAAATAGTCTAGCGCTTCGAGACTGTGTCGCTATCAAACTCCTCTACCACATATTCGTTCCACCCTATATTCGCTCTATCACATTTCACTTCCATGACTGATCTTCTGATTCAACTTCACTTGATATATTGAACCAGTCATGCCATCTCGTGCTCGAATCATAGATAAGTCCAGCGTTCGGGGAGTGTTGACCAACAAGGACTTTGCGAGGTACAACTTCGGGGTTGTCGATTATGAGCATCCGGTCCTTTGTTGCTTGGAGTGTGACGCCCCGCCATATGTTTTGTTAACTGCCTCAAACTGCGCCGCACATTATTGGGCTCATCGTAAAGGACTGATAAATCGTGATTCAGACGAGGAAAAAGACATCGATGATGATATCGTCCCGCAAGGTTTGAAGCACGCCGTCAGGCTTCCCACCAATCGTCAAATTGCAGCTGTCGTAGAGAAATATGACATATGGACTGGCGCAGTGAGTGTCATCACTCTGGCCGCTATACCTTGTTAACCGGACTTGTAACGGTAGCTACGAGACGTCCCCACCCCAGCAGAACCTTCTCCAAGGCTATACTTTCTTGAACCCCACGAAGCTTACCGTTGTACACTCTGCGAAGCAGTTGGCCTGAAGTTCATCGGTCGCTCTCCAGAAGCTCGTCGAAAGCACTTTCTCGACAACCATGAGACATCGGCTGATATGTCCAAGCATGAGCGAGCGATCACAGTGCAGACCTTCGACAACCGTCGCACAGAGCGGAACAATTTTGAAATATCAATGGCGCTCTCAATTGCACAAGCACGGCAAGACGAACCGGGCCCCCGAGTCAATCCACAGCAGCTTACCAACGCATGGATCAAGCAAGCCAAGCCGCTGGCTCCAGAGTCCTATTCAGGTCCGGTAACCGTGAAGGTCGCCCATCCATATGTTGTACGCAGCGGCTAGGGCGCTTTTCTCGCTCGCTTTGCCAACGTCGGCTCAGTGAGAAAACTAGCGCATGGACCATACAGTACCAAGGAGAAACTTTTACACGAAGAAGCACTCCAAGTGTTCGCTAGCGATCATGCGGGCTTGACAAAGATCATGAGGAATCTTCGAGTTCGTGTTGTGATGGATGGTATCGAGTATGCTGTCTCTAATCACCACTAATGGGCGAGGTATTGACTCTTATGTGCAGACAGAGCCCTGATCCTCTGGAAGCCACAACGGAAGCATCAACCTGTGCACGATACGCCGAGTGCTGGGCCGGACTTATAATATTTGTTCTCCGGGTTCGTCGACTCCAGACGAACAATAAATGCCCGCTACCTGTCACCTTCACCAAAAAGCAAGCTCAGTGGGCGGATGCTGGCTTGGATTACTGTTTTGGTAAAGAGTCCTGCAAACCCATCTACATTCTATACGAGCTCTCGCGGCATCTTTGGTGGGATCAATCAACCAAGTTTGCGCACATGCTTGGAGATTCTTTCAATGATCTGACCACTGCCTATTCTGTCTTCTATACCCTCCGGGAAGACCTCACCATTCCACTGTGCTTGAATGTGACGCATGATCTTAACGCGCTCAGGTTTAGCATGCGCCAGGTGTTCCTCTACTGGGCTATTCAGTATCAGCAGAGAAACGGCAAATCCCCTACCTGGTACGGAAGCTTTCTCAAGTACGCGCCTACGGGATTGCCACTGATCACTTGGTGCAGGGTTGAAGATACCTTAAAGCAGGAGCTCGATCGAACACGCACCGGGCCTTTCAGTAACGTTTGTGACGCAATTTCGCTGGCATTCGAGATAAACAGCGCGTCAGAGGTTATGCCCGATGTAGTTTACCAGGGTGAGGGCGATACGGCTTTGGTCACCGTTCGTGGAAAGACGATAGTTATGGGAGAATGGAAACGCGCCGTGCAGAAGCTAGTAGCAGGTCTCGAATCGTTTATCGCAAAAAAACTTCTGTTCGGTATCGACCCCAAGACCATTGGATTCGATTTTGGACCTGAAAAAAAAATATTTGACGATCATGCTAGAACCACGCCCGACTACTGTTACCTAACCGACGATCGCAATCCCTTCAAGGATTGGCGCTTCAACTTAGCTAGCGCGCTGTTCAGCAACCCCAAGGCGAGCGGTTTATTTGCCGATGCTTTGGACGAGCAAGGGAATGTGAAGCTGAAAGAGGCAGGAATTGACAATTGGCTGAACGATTATGCATATGCGACTCGGTAAGTTTGTGATGTATGATTGCAATTGCGTGACCTCTCGACACTGTACAAGTGGCGCTTTGACACTTTAGTAACGGCCAAACACCGTCTTGCGCAATCTCTTCTGAACCCATTGGCTGAATCAAAGCTCACACCAATCGGAATGAGTAGACACACATGCTGACATTCTTTGATTTAGTCACCTTGGCCTAACTATTCACTTCGTGAGCGGCCAGCCAAGCAGAGGAGTCGAGTTTTCACTCGTGCGACTACTGAATTGCGGTTACCGCGTTCGTAATATCTACTACATGGGATACGGACGGATGGCGATTGTCCTTTTTTACACTAAAACCTCCGCCGTGATGGGGAAAGACCGAGTAGTTGCGCACTGCGTCCCTTGGCGTATCACTCGAATCATGATTATCATGGATGCGTTAATCCGCCCCTTCGCTTGCCAGGTTCTCGACGACATATGTGGCCCTGAGGAGAGACGTGTTCAGGAGGTCTTCGAGTTCGCACTGCGTGGGCGTCCAAGCAGCAGTCCAATAATCAGCTCCGATCTACGCTCCTTCTTCGAATCTAATCTGGACGTAACCATAGGTCTCCGCGACCATCGCCACCTTGCCATTGTTGTCATGAAGCATGAAATAGCCGAGTACATTGGGCCATCCGAACGCGCTGTATCTGCACTCGATTTACAAGCCGGCCATGGTTCTGCGGTTGCTTCAAAGTTTTACGGAGTCGAGAAGAAGAACGCATACAAGATTGATAGTGAGCTTCTATCGGCGTTTTTTATCTGCTCTGCGTCGTGGTATAAACTGATGATGGGGAGCGACGACCTCACCAAGGAGGACTTGAATGACTTGGATACGCACGCTAGTAGAGTTGCAGACAAGGCTCTCAAAAAAATCCATGCTGGTCCCATGCCGCCCCCTGGCGTTACGAAGCGGGAAGTCACCGAGATTATTTCGCAATACCAGGAACAGGCTCAGAAGCATCTGGAAAAAACCACCGTCGAGTCCCTTGCCGCTATCAAAACCTACTTGCAAACAGCTGAGCGGAGGACTCAAGAACCCGCAGTTGCTGTTACACAACTGCATTTAAACGCGTTAGCCCGGTATCTCAACACAGCCTCAGCTGAATGGACCTCTCCTGCCCAGGCTCGCGCATTTGCCCGTGTATGGGAGTGCAAACAGTCGGTGCTTGCTGTCCTTCGCACAGGGGGAGGAAAATCCTTGCTATTCCGGGTCCCTGCAATGTTCGAAGAAGGGCTTACAGTTGTGATATCACCCCTACACGCCGTGATTGTCGATCAGGTCCCGGCTGCTTGGGACCGCAACATCCCCGCCATAGAGTGGAGTCCAGATAACCAGGATGCTATAGACAAGGGCTTGGTGTTTGTTATAGTTGATCTCGCCGTACAGATTCCGTTTCAGACCTGGATCATGCGTGTCAAGGCGAACAAGCAATTAAACCGGATCGTATTCGATGAAGCTCACGAGATATTGATATCGCAGAACTATCGCGAATGTCTTGCTGGCCTGCGGTTCCTCGGAGAATTAGGCGTACCCCTTCTCCTTCTTACAGCCACCTTGCCACCAGAGCTTGAGTCTGAGCTGCGTGATAGCGTTGGGACGCCGACACTTGCAGTCGAGCGGGAGTCTACACAACGGCCAAATCTTGTGTACAGAACAGCCAAATTCCCGACGGTTGACGTTGCCACCAAGAGTCTCATACGCCATGCTGAGGTTTATCGGCAGCAGCTTCTACCGACTGAAGGGATCCTTATTATATGCCGATCCAAAGCTAAGGTGTGTGGATTCATCTTAAACTCCAGTGATAATTTGATCGCTGACCCATGCGCTCAAACGTAGGCTGAATATGTAGCTTCTGAATTAAAGGCCCTCTGTTACCACTCCGGTATGAGTAACGAGGATAGAGACAAGAACGCAACTGCCTGGCTTCAGGCCCAAAGTCAGGTTATTGTGACTACCCCGGGATTTGGTGTCGGCGTGCACCATCCCCATTGCAGGGGTGTTCTACACTTGGGGGTATCGTACAGCTTGCAAGGTTATATTCAAGAGTCCAGTCGAGCTGGTAGGGATGGTCTTCCCGCCCTTGCCGCAATATTCCACTATTTGCCTAGAGACTTCCCCCCGAGTGGTCAAGATGCAGTTCGACTAAATGCGTGGGAGGCCATGTTGGATGTCGCTGAAGGAGTACATTGTCAACGGCTCTGCATGTCAGGGACGGTGGACGGCCTGCCACTACGGCGAACGTGTGCCAGTGGTAACTTGCTGCGCTGTCAACCCTGTAACGACGAGTATCAGGCGGTTTCAGTCCTCCCTACTCGGCTTTTCAGCAGCTTTGACTGGGCATCCATTCACAAGGGGGGATTTCACAACCCGCATGTCCTGATTGAAGCAGCTTTGCCTCGCCCAGAAGGGTGGAAGCTACCATCATTCGAGCCCCGTCAGGGGAAATCGTCATCGGCTGCAAGCTCGTCCACTCACCAAGTAACCAGTATCCCTTCTGAGAGCGTACAGAAGAGTACAGCAGCCATCCCAGCTTCATTACCCAGCGTTGCTGCTGGCACATCCTTGGGAGCCAACAAAGGCAAAGGCCGAGCAACCGAAGTCGACGACACAGCCCTAGAGCCCATTGAGGGGCAACCGGAGACTTTGGAAAGTACATTTAGAACGCCTCGTGCTTCCGAAAAGCAAGCCCCCAGAAATCAAGCTCCTTTGCACTTTAGAGGACCTCCTGCCCACATGGGTATTGCTATTCAGGCCGACGCCGTTGCAGCTCGGGCAGCTCGGCTATCTAGGGCGTCGAATCCAGCGCGTTCTTCAATGGGAAAAATCGATTTGACACCCCTAGTTCCCGATTTTGTGGCAGTCCAGACATGGTTAGCGGGTCGCTGTTCTTACTGCGTCTTGTATCAAGACTCTCTGTCGGATACCTTTGGTCACAACGTTGGGGCGGGATGTGAGGCATCAGACTGGCGCCTAAGCGGCCACCCCGCTGACAACGGGGTAACTTACGATCAAGTGAAGGCCAAGTTACAAATCCCGCCTAACGCAGGCTTATGCTTCATGTGCATTTGGCCTACTTTCCTGCACGATGGTAAACAGAATATGGTCAACTGCCAGAAAGATCAGGTTGGCCAAATCTGCTGGTTGGTGTATACGAACGAGCAATGGCGTTCTGACCTTTTCATGCTCATGAGGCCAAACACCCCGATCACCAACGCCACTCAATACATGACCTGGCTCGTCGGAGTTGCTGATACAGTCCAAACCCAAGGCGGCCACGGGAAGTTCGCATTTTTGAATGCCTATCGGGTGATCATCTGGGCTATTAAATCGTTAAAGAATCATCAGCTTGATGACAATTAGTTCATGGGTGTACACAGCCTCTACGTGTATTTATTTCTTCATGTCGACCATGATGTTATGTATCGTATTGACCGCTTCTTTCTTGCTGAGCGTTATGTCTGATACGAGTGATAATTTAATCGCATTGGGCTGTAGTCCGTGTGTCTGTTTCTTTTCTTGTCACAATCAAGTTTAGATTTGTATTATCTGGCGGCACCTTTCGTACAATGACACATTCTATCGGGTATGCAGGTCCGTAACACGTTTGAACAACCCATGTACCATTCTCTGATGGGCTTCCTAGATATTACGCACTACTCAGGTGTTCAATCAAATCAATTGCACCTCCCAAAACCTTGGTTTCTAATAACCTAAGCCAGCATGACACTAGCAACGTATTTCAGGGTGTCGAGGCGTTTGGAACCCAGTGAGGCGTTTACGAGGGTGGGAAGTCGATTGAGCCCAATCCAATCACGATAATGTTCGCGAAAGAGATCTGTTAACGTAACTACAAGTATCATGTAATGAAGACACATGTATTAATACCACATGGTTGAGTTACTCCCGTATCGCTATGTAATAACATCTGAGTCAGTCAGGTCGCGCAAAAGGCCCAGTTGCATGCGTCTGTAATATATGTAGTTTCTCCCCCCAAATAATTCCATGTATGCATGGCGCAAGTTCAAGTACAGAGGTCACTGTGTAAATAAGGATATTGGAATAACGTAGATAGAATACGATCGAAACAGCACTTAGACAGGCCTGCATCAGGCGCACCATTAACATTTGGCGGTGAGGTCTAAAGAGAGAGTTGACCCTTCACCTATCACGAGGGGCCGTTGAACGAGAGAAGGCAACATGGATGGAGACGTCATGTATAGGGGACTTGCCGGGTTTGACCAGGGGGTGCGGTTGAAACACGTCCGGAACTAGGTTATCGACCGAAAGTCGCTATGTATGCGCTTGAAATGATACATAACAAAAAAAGCCGACGTACTATGTAGCCCATGCACATCCGGCAGCTTGTCACCACCTGCATTCGCTCAATCCTATGGCGCCTCTTCACCGGTCGCCATTAATGATGCAACCAGATTAGCCAGGGTAGACACAGCAATGGATACCAAAAAATATAGATATTGGACGTGAGGAAAATGTACATGAGGTGCAACATGAAAAACGTAGTTACAATTAAGCAGTCTGAACGCATGCGACGCGTGAGTCCTGATCGCAAATGAGCGACATATTTAATTAGCGGATTGTTCTGGTGCTGGGCAGAGTTATACATACCGCGAGGTGAACTAGGTATTACTTGAATGCCGGTTGAGGAGAGAAAATGGCGAGATGTAGGCACGCATGCCAATAACTGAGTACAACGCAACACGAACCTCACCGTTATGACCAGCGTGTTGCGAGCAACTGGGGGGAGCCCGTTGGTTGTATGTGAGGCGAAGGAACCTTTCACGGGCTCAATGCTTGCCGAGTTGACCAGCACTGGGATCCGAAGCGTGAGGGGACAATTTGGGGCGTGAGAAGGTTCACGCCCGTCGTACGCGCCCAGTGCGGTCAGTTTCTAAGAGAGGATTGGGCATAAAAGCCACACTGATCTCGATTGGATCTGGGCATCACGTGGATAATGAGGTGTTGATGAGCGGCATGACGCTTAAGCCGCGATTCTTCCGCCACCATCCCGTCTTGTCTTTACTCACGAACTCGACGCTTGGCACTCAGTCAACAACCAACGCGCGCCATCCACGCGCTACGGCTCTCGATCACCTAGATCTTCGATTTAGTCGGCCAATTTGGGCTCAACGCTTGACTTTGGCAAGGGACTCCGGCTCGACGTCTTGATCAACGGTCGTAACCATCCTCCCACTCGCGTTCCCAGAGCTTCCAACGCGTAGACGACACTCTCCTCTGTAACCGACAAAAAAAAACCCACAACTCGCATCGCACGCTCGCTCCTTATTTGATCCGCCGCACGAGCGCTCTGCACTGAACGGCCACTCGCAATCACCATAGACTGCCAACCAAGTCCACCATCTCTCGCTGCACATGTATACCTCGATTCTGCAGGCCGTTACTGGCATGCGTATCGGTTCAACTCCTCTCGTCCAACCACTGCCAGGCGACAACCCCATCCCAGACGACGACGCGCTCGAGCTCCGGCTCGATCGGCTGCGAGTCAACTTAGCGACCGCTCGCTCTCCAAGCTCGCTGAGCAGACTGAGCGTTATGAGGGTACGTTGTTGTGATTTACCACCAGACGCGTGGCCAGTCGCTGACGCAGCGCATAAATCTGAGAAATGGTCGAGAACATGAAGCGTGTCGCGTCTCTGGACCAGGAGCTCACCGTAGAGGAGCGTAATCTGTTGTCGGTCGCGTACAAGAGCGTCATTGGTGCTCGCCGTGCTTCGTGGCGTATCGTCTCTTCTATCGAGCAAAAGGAGGTGTCCCAGGGCAATGATGCCCAGGTTAGTTTCCTTCTCGGTATAGATATGACCTGTGCCCTAACCAGACGCGCCTTTTTGCCAGGTCTCCATGATCAAGTGCTACTACGAGAAGATCGAGAGCGAGCCTGTGAAGATCTGCAAGTACATCCTCGTCTTGCTCGACAAGCACCTCGTCCCTTCTGCGGCCTCTGGCTAAAACAAGATCTTTTCTGATCACAAGATGCGAGCCCCTAATCAACATCTTCACGTGACACGCGTTGCTGATCAGAATTTGCATTTTCCAGGATGGGTGATTACCATCAATACCTCGCCGAGTTTGCGACTGGTGGGAAGCGAAAGGACAGCGCCGACAAGTCGCTCGAGGCCTACAAGGCCGCGTCTGACGTTGCCGTCATCGAGCTTCTGCCCGCCCACCCTATTCGTCTTGGGCTTGCGCTCAACTTTTCCGTCTTCTACTACGAGATCCTCAACTCGCCCGATCTTGCGTACCACCTCACGAAGCAGGCGTTCGACGATGCGATTGCGGAACTCGATACCCTGTCTGAGGAGAGCTACAAGGATTCAATATTGATCATGCAGTTGCTGCGTGATAACCTTACCCTCTGGACCTTGGACATGCAGGATTCGGCTGATAAGCCCGCGGACAAGGATGATGCGCCGGCTGAGGCTGGTGAGGAGGCATCCAAGGCATAAATGTCTGGGACATTTTTCACCCTTGTCTTTTTTGTGTTTGGTTCCCTCTCCCCCCCTTTGAATCCCAGCGTTCAATCTCGTTGCGTGCTACCACGTGAATGCAGAGCGCGACGTGTGGTAAACGTTGAGTGTTTGAGTGTTATTCTTCTCTTTTTCTTTTTCCGTAGCCGTCCTCGTTTAGTTCTAGTCAATCGTATTTCGAGTTCGGATGTCATGTCTACTTTGTTGCAACGTTCTCAATAACGACATCTTTAATCTCAAAAACTTACAAGCGGTGACGTTGAGTGGAGTCGATGCCACAATTGAGTGCAGAATGACTGTTCGTGCTTCATGTGCGACAGAATATTCCGGACTGTTCCGTATGGAGGACATAGACCGGGAGAATGTTTATCTAAGCTGTCGCGCATATATGACTTGATTCGGCATGACCTCAATTGACGCTCATACACATAGTTTTGATTAAAAAAACTCTTAGAGAAATAACGACGGCCGATAGCAACAAAGTTGGTATAAGGTTAGAAAGCAAGATCCGCGCCGGGCTCAATAGAAAGCATACAGAATATAACAACAAGTGTCTTATTTTCCAGAACGCTACGTTTGTCCTTGTCCATCAATCGCTTATCTCAGTTCGTATTCCGAAGCAACCCGAGAAGTCCGGAGCTTAAAGTCAATCAAAGCTGGCGACGTTCTACTCAAAAGAACGTGTGTTGAGTCCAGACTCCCTCAGGCAGCTCTGTTTGCCTGAGGGAGTTGCCTGGTAGAAGGTCACGTGCCATGGATTTATCTCTTGCTGGACAACAATGACTGGTTTTGCCATGCAGCAACTGCTACTCTAGAGCGTAGACGACGTCAGTATTCCAGTCGCTCACCCTCATACATACTCATTACTCCTTACTAGCACGCACCCCTTTCCAAGTTTCTCTGCAAAAACTGACAGCAGTAATGATGATGAGGAAGAGTAATGGTGTAAATGACATGAAATTACAAGTCATTACACTATTACACCAGCGGAATTTGGTGGTACGTCAGCAAAACCGGTCAAATCGCCGGAGATCTCCAGGGATCTCTGGCGATTCGGACTTGTCGCCAGAGATCTCCAGAGACCTCGGGAGACAAGTCCGGGCCGCTGGAGAATTGGCCAATTTTGTTGAGTATTACACCGTTACTCTTCCTAATCATCATTACATGTCATTTCATGTGATTACTGCGCATGGTTTTTGCTGAGTTTGGCAGGTAGCAAGTCCTATCAACCCCAGATGGAACACCTACACTAGCTATGTTGAGTTCATGCATTGCACCTCTCAAGTGCGTATACGTAGCTCTCACCTGGACCAGTGGTCTTCAACTCTTTGCAACAATATATTGAAAAACATGGGACCTCTTTGATATATCTTCTTGCTTGTTCAGAATAAACCACTTGGCTTTCATTCCACTATTTGTTCCCAAAATACCTGCTAGCTTGAATGTGGAAGTTATCAGCTACGCCCTATATCTATGGCGCTGCAGTCAGAAATTGCTCTCTGATCCATAACTGTTTTAAAATCACAGGACTTTGTTCTGGCATATTTGACTCCTTCAATACTCGACGCCGGGAAGAAGCGTATGGCTTGTGGTTAGTCTATTTGACTACTTGAGTATGCTTCACTATCTAATTCCCATATTAACATTAACTCTAAGAGAAACAAGCTCAAGAAGATAACCTACGTCATTCATTCTTGGAACTGGCTGTATCCACTTACCGGACCCTATTCTCCCACAATCACAGACTTGAATGGTACATCACCCGAGCGAGTGCTCTCTGCACAGCTGTACTTACCCCAGCATTCATGCGACCAGCAGGCGCAAATCTTCCAGTGTTCAAGATGTTGGTAATTGTCCCACCAAACTGGTCGCCATTCATATATGCGGCCATCTCTTTGACTTTGAGATAACATGGTTCTTCGGCTGCAATGTTTGGTCAAACTGCTATCGCTAACAAATATCAAGTGTGCGTACCAGCATAGACACTTTCATATGATACGTCATTATCTGGTGACCATTCTCATTCTGGTTCTGGGAATGGATTGCCAACAGTGTCCCTCAGAGCCAAGCTTCACCTACAAAATGAATGTTTGTTAGTAAAAACATTTGTGAATGGCTGTGATTCATGCACATGCAATCATCAAACAGCATCCTGTGGATACCTAAGAAGGCATTCTTCTTGTGACGTTCAACCTCCAGGATGAACTGGAACACGCGACAAAATGCCTCGGCCTGGACAGAGTATCTAAGTTTCTCCCTCTTATACAGTTGGGGACAAAATCATTTGCATAGACCCCTATGCTGGCTTGGATGGGCCACAGATCCTGTTATATGTGCTTATGTAAGCCTGTGCTTCAGCATATTGTAGCACAGCTTCCAGGCTACAGAATGTATTGTGTTAGGTCTTGTTTGGTCCACTGGTTGCTGAGCTGTAAAACGTCAGCCTCACAGAAGTAGTGGAGTGCAGCCCCTCACTGTAGCATTCTAGGGTACTGGACCCTACTTCCAAACGTACGAAGCACTTCTGGTGCGTTCAAGTGACACTTATGTCAGGTGCCTAGCATAGTGCCAGCACTTTCACGCCTTCGGCCGGTGTCCACGGGTCTGGTCAAACGGCCCCGAAAAGACAGCAAGGCACCAAAAGCACTTTATTTGGGTGCCTTAGATACTATGGATGACGTACTTTCGGCACCGGGTTTGTGGTGTAGGCAATGAGAGCCCAGAGTTCGGTCGGGTTGTTGGTAGCATTAAATTTATGTATGTTGGCTGAAATAGAGAAAAAGTACAATGCGAGAGAGAAGACAAGCGGAGTGAGGCAGGCTGGGATGGATAAGGTCGTGACAAACAATTAATGATGGGGCTATAGAGTGATGATGGGTGGAGTGTGTTGGGAGCGAGAGCACGACGGCCTGAGAGTCAATGATCCCCAAGGGACAGGCATGTGGTGGTTGAAGGGTGCGTGGGAGAATGGATAGGGGGCCGGAGACAAAAGCGTCCTCTGTTAGAAAAAGAGAATGAGAAAACAAGAAATGGGATGGTGGATCCTATAACGAGCCAACCTGAGGCGGCAATGATGAGGATAGGGGGCCCACTTGACCAAGCGCGGGATGGCGAGAGCTTTTTGAGCGAGAACACCCCTCGTGACGCATGCGGCATGCTACCTCCTCCTGATTGATGCTCGCACGGCTAATCACATCCCCCCTTAACCGCCGGATCCTCCCCTCCAGCCACGGCCAAAAAGAAAAAACCAAAAAACTAAATGTTGAGACGAGACGCGCGGATGACCAGCCGAGCGCCTAGTAATATCCGTCCTGCTCGCGCCTCGACGCCTGACGAGTCGTCTGTTGGGCCGCTTGTTGCTGCATCTGCCGTGTTTGACTGCAAAGCCTGTGAGGAAGCAAGTGAGCATTTCCGGAGAGGCCGATCAACAAAAAACAGAGGTGAGCACACCGACTGTGTATGAAACTCACGTTCATTCAAACTCGGCGTTTCCTTCTTCATCAACAAACTGCGTACGCATGCAATCCCGACCCTGATCAACTACTGCCCATTTGTTTCCAGATATGTGAACCCTGCCAATTGCGCAAGTGACTGTCTGGAGGTTGATGATGGTTGGGCTTAGACGCTTCATATCACTGATGTTGAATGTCACATAGGGGTTCTTGGGCAACGCCGTGTCAAGGCCTTCAGTGTTGCACTCTGGAACGTGACCAAGCAAATATTGCGTGCAGGTGCCATCACTAAATATCTTAAGGATGGTGTTTTTACAGAGCAAATAGAAGATTTACTTTGCAATCCATATAAGGTGGAACACATCCAATAACCGACCGTACTGTGTTTCCATAAATGGAGCGTCGGGTGCGAGTTTGTCCAATGTGTTGGCGTCCGGCACCAGATTGTACTACCACGCAAATAAATAATGTTAGAACGCAAGTGAATGCCAAGACCACAAACCTTGATAAAGGAGTTATTGCGCGCGATTGGATCATGATTAATCAGCAAGGCAGTGCGTATCCTGTTGCCGTCCACTATACAAAACCGGCCGTAACAAATAATTGAGTTGGGGTCAATGTGCTCTCGAAGCTGCCCCACAGTTAACCCTCAATTAAACAGGCCAAAGTACCGAGTCAAATGGCTGGTTAGCGGCACTACAAACGGGACTCGTTCATGGATTGCTAGTCTGAGCACAATGTTCGGGACTACATTGATGATTTGGTTAACTCAGGTCACGCAAACAAGCCCGACAATAATATTTACTTACATTCAGGGTATGTGACTTTGCAAGAGGAGGACTCCACTCGGTTTTTGTACTTGAAGTTGATGAGAGGCTTAGAGAGCGAGGGTAAGTGGTATACCTTAGATACAATTTGCATTTGCGTGCGGTGCTGGACGTAGTTGTCGAGGTGGTCGTAGGGCTGGACGCAGTTGTTGACGGCCAGCAACATGTGTCCACAGAATTGTTCCCTCACAAACGCCCACAACGCCGAGGGCAGACCAGTTTGCCGAATAAAATATACAATGTGGAGGAGCGCATATATCATAAGTGGGCATGTCAAGAGACGCTTTTCATTGTACTGATAGTAATACCTATAAATGCGTGTTAGTACTTGAAGGTAACGTATAGCAAGGTACTTACTCTTTGTACTCGAGTACCCACTGACGTATCATTACTTCGAGTTTGTTGACCTGCGCGCGGGTAATTTCAAACTGTAAACATTGCATGATAATTTCCCAGATTAGTAAAGATGACTGTTAATTGTTAGCATGATGACGCGATATAAATTGATCAAATTAAGACGTACCTATAATCTGGCTCAGCTAGCCGGCCGTAAAGGAGAATTGGCGTGATATACTGGATCCAGAATGAGGAAGCCTCGGCTTTGTAAAGTTTTCGGTCGGTCGCAATATTAGGGAGTGTACCAAC
>WSLO01000512.1:0-15456 GCA_019677385.1 Ceratobasidium sp. 392 | reverse complement strand
TGTGAGCGGGTGATGATGGTTGTGGCAGGAATGCGGTGTATGAACCCGCCAGAATAATATAATCGAAGAGCAGTCACATGCTCTCCTCGAGATATGGATGTAAACGTTATTTGGCCCTGACAGGAGAAGCAAAAGCTAGAATTTGTTCTTCAGGCTTCGATGACCGGGATCATCAATTAGCGCTCACCAAATCTGGTAGCATGAGATCTGCGAAATGCAGTTTAGGCGATAGGGCACAAAAAGGTAGATTGGCGTCAGCATCGTGACATGACAAATACGCATGTAGCGGGCTCATCCTGACATCTGCTCTCCTCACGCATCACATTAAAATATATGCCCTCTGCCATTCAATGCGGAGCCTGCACCACTTAACCCCTCAATGCACTCCTAGTCATTACCGTGTAACAGGAGTCGCCCTTCGTGTTCTCCGCAACGATCCAATGACGCTTGAGCGAGGTCTTTTGCAGCATAGACTTACCCCTACTCCGATGTCGGTAAGCAAAGGGGGTCGCTCATAGCCTCGATCGTCACTCGGCGATTGGTACGTCCGGGTGCTTTTTCGTCTGAGTATTTGTCATTGCAACTTAGAGTCTGATTCTGCGACTGCATCTCTTATTTTTGATTTCTTCCGAGAGTAAAGACAGCTAGGGGTGGCAACAAACATTGAGAGAGCTCGACGAGCTTCGACTTACACTCGTGTGCGCCATAGTGCAGACTCCATTTAAATATTGGATGATATATTACGGTTGAACGATAATTACGATACAAATAAGCGTTACATTGGGTCCAGCCGCATTGTTCGTGTGTGGTAAGAATAAGTATCAGCACTGATACAGTGTCCCCAACTCCGGTCCGTAGGTCTTGCTACAGATACATGCGATAGTCCGTAGTGTTCGTATGGTCCCAGCAAGTCCCAATGCAATATATATGCGATAAAGAAATAGTCCGATTCTTGCGCCGCTGCCCACATGCTCAGTGTTCGTACTTACAAGAACTGACACCCAAATGGTTAGGTGTAGACCAGTTCATCCATTGTATAACTTCGAGAGAGGGAATCAGATCTTTCAGGATTCTGTTTGCGGTAGCTTCAGCGTCCCGATTAGGCTGCTCATACTGGTCGAGGCAGAGGTTGCAATTGTGATCGAACTCAGAGTTTGATTGATGCAGTAAATTAATCAAGGCGTCGGTAGTAGCAGGCTCAACCTGAATAGGATCTTCGTCCCCGAGTATATCGAGCGGTTGTTGCGCAAGAGGTATAGCATGTTGCCAATCGATGTCATTCGGAGCTGAAAGTCCGCGCGTATGGTACAGTCTGTGTCCCAGTACAGCGGAAGATGGTGCAAGGTAGATTCCCATCTGGAGTACTCTCAGATGCCGCAAGGGCGCTAATTCTTGAGCAAGAGACGACTACGATTCAGTCACGGGTATGTTAGTTGGAGGCATCATCTGCGGAGGTATTGTGCGTTCTCACATACCGCATATTCCTCCACCCCACCGGACGAAAAGTAGGAATTGTGCTCTAGAGGGAACGATTTCCAAAACTCACAAGCTGTAGGTCTATTGAACATCGTGCAACGACCAAGTCGAAGTTGCTCTAATGCAGGACAGTATCGTTTCACAGCTGATATGACTTTAGCATCTGGGCTGTGGGCGTGAACAACCTCTAAGCGAACGATCGATGATGGAAGCACGAAGAATGCGCTACGATATGCCCACTGGTTGCCATCACTAGTAACGTCGTTGTGTGCGTCGATTGATAGTGCATATAGTCTGGGAAACTTCGCTAAAATCTGCTTGTCGGAATAGTCTGTTAGGACACCAGGCAAACACCGAATCTCCCTGAAGTAATGTTGAAATTTATCTTGTTTAGCCAGCCCTTTACCTTGAAACGCACCTGACCAAGCTAGATTTTCTGATGGCTATACCCCAATCGTTTATGTTTCGAATATTCAGAACCTGGAACCATCTAGCCATCCCCATCTGATGCAAGATAGGCGAAGCTTCCATGAACCCTTCCACGTCTTTCCATGTAGGCTTTACGCAGCAAATCGAAGTATGCTCTACGTTGAAGATATTGAACTTGTCGGGTCTAGGGTATGGCGCAAACAGGAAATCGGCAACACGCCCCAGCAGCTCAATGGGAAGTCGAGAGTCTTGTTGGTTGGGTGTAGGGCTTGCAGATTCATGGATATATCAGAAACAGCGATCGATTGTATATCGTTACAACATACCTAGATGATTGGCGATCTCTTTTGCCTGGGGCGCACATTAGACTCAGTACTCGAGTGTATAATCTGTATGCAGCAGAATAAAGACAGTCAAGTATCATAGAATAGGTTACTGAAACCAAAGCCTGAGAGGTTGGCATAGCTACAAAATGAATGCTGTAACCAGCTCACTTTTCTAAATCTACGCAACTTCGTTCATTATATACGGCGACGAGCACGAACTATGCAAGAGTTTGGTGAGGCTCGATGCTCGCAACTCGAACCCGAAATTCTCAGCATGAAGCTGAAACTTAAGTTTCAGCTTCAGTTTCAGGCATGTTTGGTAAACCAAGGTGATACTATCACTCCGACCTTGCACTTTCCACTAGCCGAGTACAAACAAAGATTTGTATTGGAGATAAATGTCAAACTCGCTTCTTACGAGCGCTGGCTTTTGATATTTGTAGCACAGCCACACGCGGTGTGTCGATTCAGCGCTCTTCCCGCAGCCACGTTTCTTGTGTTCTGTAGTTGGCGTACGCTCTTCGCGCTAAGCAGCCCATGCAGGTACTGGCTGAATCTACGGCGAAAAAACTCCACAAAACATCTTCGTTGACTCAACATAGCACTTCAATCGTGAAGTGAACATATCCGCCGATGAGCAGCGCTGCCACCAGAAATGTACATATACCCCAAACATTCGATAGGTATGATCACAAAATCTCCACTACTATCTCTACCCCTTCTTTAAATACACTACATGACGCGTCGATATTTGTTGAAACTTGTTCCAGGCCATGAATTGGAGGAGCTCGAAACTTGGAGCCAGCGCACATCCAACACGTATGACTGGAGGCCTACTCAAAATGGAGCTGCTTGGGAGGTGCGCTTCATAGGTTAGCTCCCATTATTCAAGCAGACAGGCATAAACGCGTATGGCTGAAACTTGATCGTGTTACCTTCATGTAGTAAATGGCCAGTGTCTTGAACATACTGGGAGGGGAAACGATTTACGAACAGCGAAGATAGACGTACTACGGAAGATCAATGTTGCAGAGCCTCCAATTTTGGTGGGTTGACATATTCAACTCTTTTCACGCTTAGCTTACATTGCTTCTGTCTTGTCTGCAGACTATTTAGTAGTTGGAGGATTAGTTTGTTCATTTGACGTTATGGTTACTGTGCATAAATTTATGTAATAATGCGCCAATTCTATTTCCTGCTGTGTCTGAAGTCGAGGTAGTGTCAAATTTTAACTTTGTGATCGGGTGCAATAAGTTCCTAAATAATATAAGACTCGCAAACTTGGGAACGCGAGCTGATGCTGAGCATAATGGTATATTGTCCACTTGACGGAATCAACCACGCTCGAGGCATTAGCTCAGACTCATTGCAGAGCGCTAGATGATATCATGTACGGTAAATGCCCCCTTCGGATATCCAGCGTGTCCTTGGCTACTATACACATTACGGACTCTGTAGTTTACTGGTCGCAGTTTTTCACTATACGAGCCTAGATAAATACTTATGAAAATGTTGTTGAACAATACCTTATAATAAATAATTGGGCTGCCTGCTCTTCGGCGCCAATTGCTTAATTTGACTTGATTGATCATAGCCGTCCATACCACTCGATCAAACGCTCATCGGCGCCTCATCACATAAATCAAGGGGCTCTCAATCAGGTCTTATTATATGCGGCACTATACGGTGGCTCATTTGGAGAAATCGTTTCTGACTCACTTGCTAGGCTCCTGAGGAGATAGCGGAATCTAAAATTCAACCTCCCTGACGTTTTCGCAGGCTTTGCTGATTGAAGCTGCCGTTACCTCTGTAGTTTGAAGAGCATTCCTGTATAGTCGACTAGGAGACTGTACTTGCTCTTCGACCTTCATGCCCAGACTCGTAGAGTCAACTCAGTGTCCTGCCAGTCTAATGTGCGAAATGAACAACGCGATGACAGGCCAAGTAGTTCTATATATTCCGTACAGACGAGCCCAACAGTCTCGACGACTCTATCGATATCGTTTTACATTCTCTAGCTTCAGTAAAAGTAACTTGCTATCTTATGGCTCCATATTCTCTTATCCAAGGCACCCCAGACGGTCGTGATACGAACTGGCTGGAAGCGCTCGAAACCTGGAGTCAACGAGCTCATATTCAAGTTGGATGGATCCACAATTACCTTGATAATGGACAATGGACCGCAGAAGTAACATGTGTGTCACACGTTTGCTTAGCAGATAACACTATACTTACTTGGACCTTAGTAAACGGACAATCATTTGACCCGCCTATCGTTGGCTTGGGACATACTCAACGAGTGGCAAAGAAGCATGCTGTTCAGCGACTTGAAGAAGCACAAGTATTGGTCAGTCAGCCGTTTCTGGAACAAGGCCGCACTTTGGCTGAAATCCGAACGTATACCTATAGACTCTTAATTAACTGCACGTGGCAATTGCCACTACCCCGTGCTGGGCACATGGGATTAAGGAGGTCTTACATGTTTCTGAAGCAACGGCAGACTGCGCTATTTATTTGACACCTGGCTTGTGATCAATGTTGCCTCAGCTGGAACGATGCATATTTAATTTTATACACGCACAGCCAAACTGCTGGCTCATCCATCTGGAATTTAAGTTGCGTGACTGGGGTTCCTTTACGGCACTCAGTCATGCCACTCTGGCAGTAAAACCCCAACCCGGCTGAGGCGTTGGCGACGGAATTCTGTCATGTGGCTAGATCTTGTACCATGCATGTAAATATATACCATCTCGCACTGATCTCAAATATGAGCATATACGATTGGCGAAACGAAGGTATTTTATATGCTAGGCCAAGGTATTGCATCAAGGACGAACGGTTAGTGTTGATCAGTGTGGAACCTCCGGCGTTGTATGGCGTAAAGGGACCTGTACGACATGTTATGCTAAATTTGGGTGTCTGGAGCGCATATATTCACTTTCACCAACCATTGGTGTGTTGACAAAACATGAATAGTAGATACGTACAAGACGGCAAAACTCCATCAGAACTGGTTAATCGAGGCCCCTTGAAACATAACTTAGCCCCTAAAAGCAACTAACCCAATTAGCTCCCCTTTCCCGAATGGTAGCTCGAAGGGCAGAGCTACAGTAGCTCAACAAGCCCCTTCTTAAGTGTAGAGCGCATTAAGCGTGGTTCAAGATACTACACCTCACGTACACCGCATGGTCGAACTCGTGTCTGTTTTTAGTTAATAACTAAGTGCAGTGCATTTACTTTCACTAGTTGAACTAGTAACTTTCACAGCTGGACTCATGTTTCATGTTGACTTAGCAGTATCTAACATATGTTGACTATGCTTGCTACAAACGGTGTATGTGGCTGTTATAATATCTGTTTAGCTTTTCAGATCAAACATATAAAAGTTGTGCGTAAATTTCGTCCACATTTCGAGCTGCTCGTATACGAAAGACATTATTGCAGCGCAATTAAAACGCAGAATTCCTGGGTTCTGAACTGACGCTGTTGCAGCTTGAGGTATATGAGATATGGAGGCGCTGGATAGCCTTTTTAGTAAATGTGCACTTGATGCTCGCGCATCACCACCGCATCTCATACCATTTGACTCGGGCTATCAGGTCCATTGTCTCGTCGAGGTGAAGACTACTCCTTCACGTCAGTTGAGAATCCTTTGCGCCTTAGGAGTTGTTGAATGTCCAAGCGCCAGCTTAGATGAGGATGCGCGCCGGCGTCAATCAAAAGATTCAGGGCACGTGGTCTCTATATGCGGAAGTGCATATCCGGCCACTCGACTGGAGGCTGACTCCTTTATCGTGCTCTTCGGCGCTCGTAATAGGATATACAAACTAGATTTGACGCTCTTGGCCGTAGAAAGTCTAAAGAATAACCATATGCAGAACGACGCACTTCTTGAGCTATCCCCTAACTTGAATCTGAGGGGATCACCGTTGAAGTGTAACGGTGTAAGCGTCGCTCGAACTTCGTCAATTAATTAGAATACTCCGCTCGCCTGTTGGACTAATCTACAACCACACGATGAATTTCACTTGCTCTTCGAACTGTACAGTCTAACAGTGAGAGTCATTGAGAGCTTGGACAGACATTGGATGTGCGGAGGACTGAGGGAAGAGCGCGCCATGATATATCTTTGGACGAGAAGGTCCTTGCTCAATCGTCTCCATTAACTGTCCGGTCGTGACCCGTTCGGCGGCACTTCAATTTCAGTCTATACCTTACTAGTCCACCCATGAATTGGTATACCTTGCGTCAAGGGCTACCTCCAGGAGTTGAGCCAAACTGGTTGCAAGAGTTTGAAACTTGGTGCCAACGTAGAAGGGTTCATGTTGAGTGGCACGCCACTCAGCTTATGAATGGGCAATGGTCGGCTCAGCTTTCTTGTAAGTTCGCTAGTGTCTATCAGCGGCCGTAATACTCATTAAGGATTAGTCGACGCGGTGCCTGTAGACAGCATCCTTGGCTCCGGAGGAACGAAGAGGCAGGCTAAGGTAGACGCTATCCGTCGGCTCGAGGATGCACGGGTGCTGGTAAGTCTTTATCGTGCTAAGCAGACCACGTGACTCAAAAAGAGTATGTAAAACTTATGCGGTATCTGTAGACCATTTGATTGTGTGAACTTCCGATTACAGCCACAAAGGGCTCCTACAGCACTATACATCAAGAAGAACACTCGTTTGTGTAAATAATTATTTATATGGTCTAGGTCCTTTGATAGGACATTATATTTAGGAGAAGGGTGAGACACAAAGAAGCGTAGATGGACTTAGACTGCTTTTCATGAAGTATTAGCTGTCGAGCTCTGCTATCCGAATGTAGCAATGTATTTAACAAGCGCCCTGGTGGCGTTTGATACTATATTGAATGAAACACATACACGAGCATAATTCTTGCTTTAAGCGGGCGGTGGACCAAGGGTGCCAGGCTTACGAATGCGGGTAGGAAGGAGCTAGTCTCTGGATATTAGGCAGCTTCAACACAGTCACTTTGCCGAGCTTTCAAGCTTGCTTACAAAACATGGGAGGTATTCATGAAGTGTTTCATTATCGTGATTCATTCTTGCCAACCAACAGCTACTGCACTAAAGCTACGCAAACACGCGCTCACACTAGGCGCTTTTTAAATCGTGTATTTCATTATCGGAGTGGGGTATAGCCCCACGATACGATGCTAGCGTGAAAGAGGAAAACAAAGAGGAGTTAGAGCCATGCACAACAAGAAAACACCTGACTTATCACAGGGGTCGCTCAGTAATGTTATACATATCTACGACGTTATTTCTAACATAAGGCTAGCTAGAGGCGAAACAAATACTGACCATGGAACGGATTACTTAAGTACGCTAACGAAGCGACGCACACGGTCTACTAAGGGCCTATTCCACCGTCCTGTATGAGCGTATTCATTTAATCGAATTATCACTTGAATTGCTACAGCTCATAAGCGTTTACCCCTATGTGGCCGGGTGAGAGCCATGCCATCCATTCAACGTTCGCTAAGTTGGGCAGCAACTCTTTCAGGATGGTGTTGGCCCGTGTTTCAGCATCGTGCCCGATCTGTGAGACACTCTCCACGCATAGCTCGCACATGTGTTCTGATTCAAACTCCTCAAAGGGATCTGCCTCGTACAAGATCGAGCTCAGTTGATCGGTTGTTGCGGGCGGTGGGTTTAGCAAAGCCGCGTCATGACCGAGTATTTCTCCGTCAAGGAGTGCCGCCGAGGTGATGGCATGCTGCCATTCAATCAGCTCCGGAGCAACCACATTACGTCTGTGAAACAGCTTGTGAGCAAGGATAGTGGTCGAAGGCACCAGGTAGAGTCCAAGTAAGGATCGTAGAGATTGAAGGCGAACGAGTTCTTGAGCTGGTGAATGCTTCAAAAACGTGTTCTTTTAGCGGGCGTTATGAGCATGAGTTCAAGGAGAAACATACAGCATATGAGTCAGTATCTTCGATGGACATGTACGAGTCGTGATCCAGAGGAAAAGTTTGCCAGAACCGGCATATCGTTGGGCTGTTAAAGACCGTGCAGCGTCCTAGTCTAAGCTCTTCTAGGCTCGGACAGTACTCTTTGACGGCAGCTATGGTCTTCATGTCAGGCCCATGGGCTCGAGTGATTTCTAGGCGGCGCAGGGAGCCGGGCAGGGACGAGAAGAGGTCGCGGTACGCAAAGCGACCCCGGTCGTCGTGCTGTACATCGCCATGGGCATCGATGGAGAGTGTATACAGGTGAGTAAATTTGGCCAGCTCGGTTTGGTGGAGTACACTACTAAACACCCCGTCGGCGCAATGCAACTCCCTAACATAACGATGATGAGTCAAGTTACTTTGTAGACATTATGTCTCGTAGCTGATAGATCAAAGCTCTTACCTCACTAAATGGCGGACAGGAGCGAGTATTTGCCAGTCTTGGTGGTGCCGTATTGTAAATACCAGAATCCATCTAATATATCCTATTTTGTGAAGTTCTAGGGACGCCTCCATAAAGCCGGCCACGTCGGTCCACTGTGGCTTAGCGCAATAGATCGGGGTTGTACCGTCTCTGCTTGCAGACGGCCCCCGGGTCGCAAAGAGGGAATCTGCGACTCTCTCTATAACCTCTACGGGTAGTCTTCGAGAGGGTTTTTGGAAGACGTGACCTACATGGCTGCTTGTCATCAGCATTATCGACCAGAGCTATGTGCGCTTTGTGGAGAACGTACTTAGTCGACACCATTTTTGAGTTGTACCATTGCCTGATCAGAAAAGCAGACGCAGCCAATACGGAGGTGGCTGCCACAGCGTAGGACATCCCCTTCGGTCGTGGATGAGCAAGACAAAGACCCGTCATCGCCCGATATATAGCGCGATCGGCATATGAGTGGCGATATGCCGATTGAATGGCAAGAACAGTGAGGCGGCAATTAAATGGCTGGTGCCGTGAGTCCTTTTGTGCTTGAGCTGTGGCGATACTAGTTTTGGATACCCGACCATAAATATCCCGCCAACCACACAGCCCGTATTAGAGCGTCAACCAAGGTAACTCAAAACAAAGAGCATTTGGCATACAGCAGAAGCTGTATATTCAGCGAAAATGCGAAGGGTAGGACCAATTGTAGCAACCTAGATGAGGTCCGCCTTTTATTAAATTGACGTTCCAATGGCTGTGTTGTTTGACGATACTCCGGGATTGTGTCAAAGTCGCCTTCGAAGGTTCGAGTCAAGGGAAGAAGCTAAATCTAAACCGGTTTAGCAATCGAGGACCAAAAGGGAAGAGTTTCAGTGATAACGAGGGGTGTTAGGGGCGCGACTGTACTGCCGGTTTACATCCTATAGACTCTATAGTATCTGTTGCCCTTGGCAGCTCTTAAGAACCGGCTGAATATCATGCCATTGATACTACCACGATCAACGCACCATTAGCCACATGCAAAATATTAATGTGATATTGGCTAAGACATGATACGTATTTAGAGCCAAGCATGTACGAAGTCCAGTGCTTTGACCTTAAAGTGCAATTAGCGAGTAGATGTAGCAGAAGCGGAGATAATGCTTAGCTAGTCCTATGGCTCGTGTGTACGTAAAAAGCGCGCCAGGACGATGTATTCAGAGGTGCCAGGAGTAAATAGATCTGAGAAGTAGAGATTGTGACCGAACCAGAGTCTAGATTCAGAGTAGAGGGTAAGACGAAAACGAGATATTACACTATCCGATGTTGAGAACTCCATAGAGGCAGTAAGTAGGGCCATTGCTTGACAAAGTTGCTTTGGACAAGGTATTGATACTAACAGTAGCTTGGTCGTTGAAAGATATTCGAGGTCAGCGAATCAAAATCGTCGGTAGCCATCATGAGTACCATGGTATCTCGCATTGTGAGGTGGCACAGGGCAAGGATTTTCGCTCCATACATGGGGCTTATCCAGTTAGTTGCCGCAAGGATAGCGCAACAAAGTCGTCATGAAGACTAGGGCGAGACGCTGAACCAAGGACGCTGTGATAGCATGGAGCCTGTACTCGGGATATCAATGGTTGCAAAGACGCGATCACGGCGGCAGCTGGCAAGCCCTAGTTATCACGTGTCGAACTTTGCCTGCGTTTGCCGAATAAGGAATATAATAGGGTAGTTCAGAACCCGAACCAACAACTTCGTTGCTGCAAGGAAATCGTCAGATAGCCGAAGCCTACGCAATAGAGCTTACATAAAAATGAACCCCGATGCGAATTTAGATATGAACTCTACTGACTTACCTTGGATAAGATAAATTCATTGCAAAACACCCACAGTGGTTCATACTCGTACATGTTAGTACGAGCGATCAAACGAGGGCCCAGAGTCCTTTTAACAACATAAATCTGGCTGAGATACCACTGGAACCGCGCCCACACATGTTGTTTTCAGATCACGATTCCGTGCCAAAACAGCTGGTTCGAGGTCCAGTTGAAGTTCTCAGGGGCCGACCTTATAGCCAGATTTTACCTATTCAAGCTCTAACACGAATGATTTTCCTATGAATAAAAATACACGCACGCATATAGCTGCTTACAAAGCAGCGGTAGAAACACATTCTACTCACCAAGATAAGTCTAGTTCTCTTGCCTCAGCTAGCACATACTTGGGGGTTACAATACTAGAATTTGAATAGAGCAATATGTGCGCAGATCCTTCTTCTAATTGCGCGTTAAAGGACCATGCCCACGTATACTGCGAGGATGTACGCGATCATAGATAGGCTTGTCGCTAATTAACGAATTGGCATAGCTACTATTACTTCGACAACAGAACTGAGTAACAATTGTAATGTCTGAAGATCCAAGAAGAATTAGCTCTGCGAACAGTTAAGTGCGGTAGGTCAAACAGAAAAAGAAAAGGGCATAGGGATAAGTAGGAGATAGAGCAGTAACTAAAGGCGAAAAAAGCAGCTGGGACACAAATCGGAAGTTATTGTGATATAATGAACATATAACTATTTGGGCGGGAGCAAACAAAGATCAAAAGTGTACGTATACACGCAGGAACAACCAGTCACAAAGCACATGACGAGAGCACCTTCCAAAACCAGGATAAATTTACATAAGTCCATGGTTATACCCCTTCCGCACTTTAGTTGTACCCTGTCGCGTTTCATGTATACAGATAGTACTCGTGATCCTGTAGAAAACTGGCACCAGCACGAAGCATAATGTCTGCGTTCTCTTTGCGAATAAATAGTCAAACCTGGGTGGTTATAAATCAGACGCTGCAACCTGACACCGGATATTGCCAGGATGCACAGTATTACTACAGCTCATAACTGTTCACTCCTGTGTGGTCAAGCGAGAGCCACGCCATCCATTGTATACTCGTTAAGCTCGGGAGAAGGTTTTTCAGAATAGCGTTAGCCCGTGTTTCAGCATCGCACCCAGTCTGCCAGACACTCTCCACGCATAGTTCACACATATAATCCAACCCAAACTCTTCGATCGGATCGGTCTGATACAGGATCGAGCTCAGTTGATTGGTCGTGGCGGGTGGCAGGTTCGGCAAAGCTATGTCATCACCTGTTACTCCGTCGGGGAGGGCCGCTGGTGGGATAGCATGCTGCCACTCAATTAGCTCTGGAGCAGCCATATTGCGTCTATGATACAGTCGGTGAGCAAGAATGGTGGTCGAGGGGATGAGGTAGAGTCCCAGTCGTAAGGATTGTAGACATTGTAGAGGCGCAAGCTCCTGGGCTAATGAGTGCTGTAAAGGGGATGTTTCTTAACAAGGGGCCATGAGCATAAATTGAGGCGGAAACTTACGGCGTACGCATCGGTGTCTTCAATGGACATATATGAGTCGTGATCTAGAGGGAACGTTTGCCAGAACCGGCACATCGTCGGGCTATTGAATACCGTGCAGCGCCCCAGTCGAAGTTCTTCCAGGTTCGGACAGTATGCTTTAACTGCAGCTATGATCTTCATATCTGGTCCATGGGCTCGAGTGATTTCCAACCGGCGTAAAGAGGCAGGTAGAGACAAGAAGAGATCACGATATGAAAAGCGACCCCGGTCGTCATGCTGAACATCGTTGTGTGCATCGATCGAAAGTGCAAATAAATGGCTAAACCTGTCTAGAACGGTCTGGTGGCGTGAGCCAGTTAAAGCGCCGCCGACGCACCGTAGCTCCCTAAATATTACATGCACCGGCGTCAGTATCACTTCATCGACGTGCTTCGAATCAGACGCTATTACTAACTTCACCGAAGACACGCCACGAGTCAGTATTTCCCAGTCGCCGGGGTGTCGTACCGTGACAACTGCAAGCCACCTAACATAGCCTATTCTGTGTAGCTCGGGGGAGGTTGCCATGAATCCCGCAACGTCTGCCCACGCCGGCTTGAGACAACATATAAGTAAACTTGTACCGTTGCTGTTGGCTATTGGTGGCCTGAGTTCAAAGAGAAAGTCCGCAACCCTCTCAATAGTCTCTACGGGTAGCCTTTGAGAGGTATTATGGACCACGGGGATTGTCTCGCTGGCGAACAGTCATTAGCTTTGTTCTACGAAACTAGAGTAGAATATTGTGCAGAACTTGCCAGCTTACTACTGCCCTGGACTTGTACCACCGCGTGAAGAGGTGTACGGACGTAGCCAGTGCGATTATATAGACCAACACGGTGAACATGAGGCCGTCCGGGGTGAGCTAGATAGTGGCCTGCCCTAGCGAAACGCGTAATACAAGTCACGTGAGCCTTAGCTTTGACTAATACGGCGTGCCACTCGCGAGAACAAAGAGATTGATACCGTCAGTTCTACATGACAGGCAGGACTTATACTCCCTTTGATACTGGATCAAAAGAGTCACAACATGAGCAAAAGCTAACTTCAACTATCCATTTACCGGCATGAGGGTAATTTCGATGCGCTGGTAGATACATAGCTTTGATCGACACGCTTGAACCTCGCAAATAGTATAGGAATTAAGATGCAAGCTCACGTAGTGAGTCAACGAGGTAGCAGGAGAATGTAAAAAGCCGAGAGTGAGTTTGGGTGGGATAGCGAACAGACCTTCCTCGACGAAGGATAGCTCCACGGCGTTGATACCCGATATCACTCTTAGACTGAGCCGAAAGTGTCGCTAACTTAGCTGGTTGAATTGAATCAAACAGCTAAGTCCGACTCGGTGTAGCATCATGGAACCTAACCTTTAGGAGACATACATGCATAGCATGAAGGAGAGAGCTAAAGCCATCAGCCGAATAAAGTACACCATACCGCTTGTTACCGTGCATTACCTCATTTCCCCCGTTAGATAAAGCACCTTGGGTCCATATCTCAGGTAAAGTCGAGCTGAAAGGCCATCAATACAAACTTCAGCGCCGTCTGAAGTAAAACCAAGTTAGGACTAGCTGTTAGCCATTTCAATCGAGTTGTTATCTTACCTAATATTGATTGATCATCAACACTCCTGATGTGTACTGTTGGTTTAGTGATCCTGCAGCCTATGCGTTGGCCATTGATGCTAGATCGGGGGACGCATCTGGTGCTGTGATTGACTCAAATCAGGCTTCCTTCTGGTCAATTTTTTGCGTGGAGGAAGTCCGACAGGCTTGAAGATAGTGGAAGCCGGAGTGGTAGTGGTTATCAGAAATGATAAACTTGAAGCAACATTGCGACAGACATAGACTAGTACTGCTATCAGACTTGGAGAAGTCGGAGCCGAAAGCTGTCGGAGCGGGACTAGGGAGGTTGTCTGCCCCACAAGGGGAGTTCGCAACAATAGTGGATATTTCCAAAAACGTACCCAGAGGATCTGGACCTACAGAATTGGTAGCAAAAGTGATGTCCATTGTTGTGTCTTGCATAGTTAGCAAGATGGGGAAGGTCGGAGATCCTTTACCGCGCGCATAGCGGTCGTCGAATTTGGGACAAAAGTTGCGAAGAACCGCCTTGCAGGTGGCAGAACTAGAGTGAATGTAGCACGACATTATCAGAGACTGAGCCGTTAAACCGAACTATGCATCAGGTGAAAGTAGCGTTTGTATTCCGAAGGATTCGTTCGAAATTTGTATGATTGTGGTCAAGTACACGCATAGCGGGGATACAATCTCCACAAAAAGGCGGTGTGTCACGTGTTTCAAGCGCCTGACCTTTGATGTTTGTATTGCTACTATAAGCAATACAGTTTGTGCCCACTCTCCCTCAATCACCCATGTGTTACGAACCACTCGTAACACTAGCCACGCCGAGTCTAACACCATGCAAACGGTCAATGACGACACAGCTCCACATTCTATGCGAATAGCCGCTCATGGCAAGATATCTGGACTAGTGACGTTTGCTCTCAAGTTTCTCAAGGTTTGCTTGTCGGTTCTCTGGGTCTTATTGTGCTCCTAATACTGTCTATTATTTATAACTCGACGGATAAAAGGAGAACCCCACACGTCCATTGGTGTTGCATACCCTACCCCATAAACATGGTGTTACTCAACAAGAGAGAGGTAGTTCTGCTACGGAACCTGTGGCCAAAAAGCGAAAGATAACGGCTTCGACGAATGATATCCCTCGGTTGATATCTGTTGTTGAGATTATCAAGCGAGAGTTTAAGGATGCGCCTCTACATCAATATAATGAGCTTGGATGCCTGGATGAACCTGCCGCGGAGGGAGCTGGGGCACGGGTGGTAGTGCCGAACGAACCGGGGGAGGAGCGGCAGGAGGCTTTGCAAAATGTGTTGCAGGGGAAAGATCAGTGCGCATTCTCAATTTATAGATTCAATGTTTTATCTAACTTTCTTGTAGTATTCCTATTCAGCGTACTCCTTACATGAAGATAACACTTTCTAAGGTAACCTTACCGGAACTATCAACGGCTGGCGCAACGTAGGTTTTTCCATACACACCATACAATTTCTATATTGACCGAATACGCACTCAGATATCAATCACCAGTGCCCAAAAAGGTATCGAGAAGTGTCAAGGCTCGACGAAGGAGACGAGCGAAAGAGAAAAACGAGACACGAGAGGGGAATGAAGGGGAGGGAGGGGAGGGTGCAATGGAGATCATTCCGACTTAGAGCTTTATAATGCCTATCATATTCCCGTTTATATTCTCTCTTGACTGAGCCGTTATCTCGAGTGAAAGACTTTGCCGTACGTTGTCACGACTTCTCACAATTCCTGACCCTCAAACCGCCCAGCGCTTAGTCAGGCGATCCCATCGACCCTCAATTAGACTCAACCACAACCGGGCTCAACATAATCTTATATTTACTTTACCCCGCTCTCCC
>WSLO01000509.1:0-15484 GCA_019677385.1 Ceratobasidium sp. 392 | reverse complement strand
GATACTCGCCAAGCTGCCATGTGCTTCGTTCCAAGACCTGTCTTGCTTCGATTAGTTAATTTCTCCTTCTGGATGACACGAACCAAGCGCGAAGCAAATCGGCACCACTATTTTTATATGCGGCAACATGATTAAGCCTCGGTCACCCAATACGGGGGTTTTAATCAGGAGTATGATGTGTGCACGTGAGAAATGTAGCTCGCTGCACAGACGAGTTTGCCATGAGGGTCTGCCAAGGTTAGTCGTTCTTAATTAGCTTCGGATTACTTTCGTGTCTAGACGATCGCATGGTCAGTAGATATGGCAAGCGCGGACTTAACCGTGAGGGTGCTTGCCCATACAATCCTGTGACCTATAAAAACGATCCAACAATCGGCCACATTCTTTACAGCGCTCGTTCATTTCGACTGCTCACTCGGCCGTACTCCTCCTTGGGTCTACTACTATATCCTTCAACATGAAGTCCTTCGCTGCCATTGCCGCCGCTGCTCTCGTTGTGCCAGCATTCGCTGCCCCCACCGCCATCCCTGTCACCAAGTATGCCGGCCCTACGAAGGCCGACTCGTACATCATCAAGCTCAAGGACGGTGTGTCGAAGGACTCGCACATTGCTCGCTTGTTGCAGGCTATTGGTAGCCTTGACTCTAAGGTCACTTACAAGGTGGGAGGCTTCGACTATGTGATATACCCAATCGCGATTGACAGAGACTTATAATCTTTAGTACGAGGAGGTCTTCCACGGTTATGCTGGTACTTTCAAGGGACCCATCCTCGATTTTATCCGCCGCTCTTCCGATGTCGAATACGTCCAGGCGTAAGTTACTTCCATCCCACTGGTTGCAACTATGCTAACCAATCTCATATCTAGTGATACCATCTACCAGATTGAGTACTTCGAGGGCGACGACTCTCTTGCGACTCGCGAGGTATCTGAAGAGGAGTCCAGCCTCCTCCGCCGCGCTAGCGGTGGGGCTGGCGTGACCGTTTTCGGAATCGATACCGGTATTTTGACGACCCACAACTGCTTCGGTGGACGTGCTTCATGGGGCGCAACCTACGGAGGGTATGCCAGCAAGGATGGAAACGGCCATGGAACCCGTAAATGCCACAAAACTCTCCCTGTTTTATTTATACTCACGGGAGATCATAATAGATACCGCCGGTACCGCCGTTGGCACTACCTATGGCGTCGCGACCAGCGCCAAGATTGTTGCTGTCAAGGTTTGCTCTGATTCCGGATCGTGCGCCTCGTCCGACATCGTTGCTGGTGTCAACTATGCTGTCTCACATGCCTCTGGCCCGACTGGTGAGCTTCATAAGAAGTCGCCCCACAATTTCTAATTAATGGCTTCACCTACAGTCGCAACGATGTCGCTTGGCGGTGGTGCCGATTCGGCTATTGACAGTGCTGTCTCCAGCGGAATCTCCAAGGGTGTCCACTTTACAATCGCTGCCGGAAACAGCAACGTCGATGCTGGCACTACCTCTCCTGCCCGTGTTGCTGCTGCCAACACCATCGGTGCGATCGATAGCTCGAACAAGAAGGCCTCGTTCTCCAACTACGGCTGTAAGCTTTTCCATTCAGCCTATCGATTCCCCATCTAAAAAATCTATGAATAGCCGTTGTCGATGTCTGGGCGCTTGGTGTTAACGTTCTCAGCGCATGGATCGGTAGCAACACGGCCACTAACACCATCTCTGGTACCTCCATGGCCACTCCTCGTGTTGCTGGTATCCTCGCTGTCACCCTTGGCGAGTATGGCAACGTCACCCCTGCTTCGCTCAGCTCGTCCCTTAAGTCGCACGCTCAAGCTGTCGTTACTGGCGCTCCTTCTGGCACCACGTGAGTAGAATCCAGTCATGTGCGACATATATTCAGATTTCCAAAACTATTTTGAAACAGCAACCTCAAGGCCGCCGTCTGGTAAACAAAAGCGGGGATTCCGTTTGGTTGGGTCCAAAAATAGTGTATTTTGTAGTCGCTCAAATACAATTTTGTGAACAAAAATCTAGGATCGTCAGTGTAAGACACGCGTAAATGGAACTGGTGGAAATTGCACCACGTCTGGCCATTGGACTACAGAGTCGCATTCATACGTGTCCCAACATACAAGTTACCCGCCTCACAGAGTCTGGACTACATATAGGGCCGGGAATGGGCGTACCCGGGCAAAACCCACAGGTTTTTGATGGGTATTGCGAATTCGGCTAACTGCCCGGAGACCACCCACTGCGGAGGCCGCGAGTCCGGGTAGGTCCCGAGTAAGCACCGGGTGCCCGTAGATTATCTGACTAACACAATATATATGGCTATTGTATTACTCTCTCGGTCTTACCTACGGTATTACCCTCGCTATCTTGACGGCTAGGCACGAAGACGACAACCAAGTGTTGAACACTAGATGAGGGCATAGTTTCTAAGTGTTAGACACAGTTGGTTGTCATTAAATGACTAGATTTGCATGATTGGTTTGCACAAATTAGGCGTGCTGGTTCACGCTGGATATACTTAGAAACAAACGCATATAACATGTAGAGAACATGTGACATAATCGTAGAACGTTAGGTGCTGTACAACGTCAGGTACAAAGCTCGAGGCTCAACTAGACAGCTCGTACCACCCAAGCAGCCGGGTCTCGGGGAGTGCCCCTCTAAACAAGCCCAAGAGACCACGGAGCCTTACTACAATGTGATAGTATTCTATACCTGCGGATCTTACTAAATCATAACAATACCCCTGCTTGAAAGCCATGTCATTTGTCCTGCTCTGGAGGCCGCGGCAAAAACACCATGTAGTTAATTCACACACATGTTCAGGCTAATCGACAGTTAAACGTGCCGGTGTGCTTAAGCCGTCAACACCAATGGAAGTCTCGAATCTCCGTTTAATGTTAACAAGAACTCCAACTGGGGGGTGAGAGAATCAATGAAAAATGTTTGAGCCAGACAGCATTTGAACTTTACAATCTCAAAATTCATCAGGGAGAAGTTGCAGCCGTATAACATGTAGAGAGCGACACAATACATGTTGTTGAACAAGCTATAACGCTCAGATTAGTACAATCTAGAAGACACTAAGTGTGTAAGTAGGACGCATAAATTGATTTCGTACGCATATATATTTCTATACGATGGAATAGGTTCTTCCTTGTCTATTACCGTGGTCTTTTTGCCATTCAGCCCGCTTCCAGATAGTCCTAACGTACATAAACCGTAAGCGCCTGTCCGGCCTGGCTAAGCGCCGGGTCACCCGGGTATTGGTAAGATCACCCAGCAGCCACCCATCATTCGCACAGCCCGCCCGGGACTGCCCGTCGCCCGGCCCACTTTGCCCGCGCGGGTAACGCCCGGATAATCACCGGGTCCAGTCGGCCCACTCCCGGCCCTAACTACATACCCTCACAGTCAGATTACATCATCTCAGGGCACATGGTCATATCTAGTCACGCTTCGGATATTCCCGAACTTCACTCCACGATCCAGACTTCAAGTTTGTTTTCCCGTTCATTATGCACGAGATCAATATCTCCTGGGTATTTCAACAATTGTGCACCGTTGCCAGGAGACAGGTCTGGCCAAACCCGACCGGTCCATGTGCTCCCGAGGTCGAAGAAGCAAGCAAGTCGAGCCGTGCCTCGACTGCTTTGTCCGATCGCTGATCCGCCTGCGGACTCTCTGCGACGCTGCACGCTTCTTTGAACGGCATTTGAGATAGTTGGTCTTGATCAACTGCTTTACACTTGACCAACGAGAACTTGATCTTGGGCTACGACCTTTCTTCTGACTACGCGCTGGTTGAACTTTCGAAATACAGCGGATCAGCCACATCGTATGAACGCAATCAAAGGATACTATACGCCAACGCGGGGATCACAATATGCGTACCTTGTCCGTTTGCTTCGGAATGTCTACCATGAGGTATGTTATACGGCGCTATACCACTAATATCTAGTTGTTGAAACTTGGCATGTTCAAAATGTTGCGTGTGCAACGCTGTGATGAATTTCCATTAATGTTGCACGCGACTCGTATTGTTGTGGTTGAACAGATACTCCGCGGGGTCTAGCGCAGTGCTACGACTTGCCATTGTTATAAACTGCGCTCTTGCTGATCAACTTCCTCACGGCACTCATCGCTAACGACAGCCCATCTAGACCTAACGACCCCTTGATTGTCTACTTCATCTTATTCGGTCATGAAATCTTTCATTGCCGCCGTCGCCGCCATTCTCGCCATCCCGGCACTTGCCATCCCTGCTGCGATCCCGGTTACAAAACTCGCTGGTCCGGCCAAGGCTAACTCATATATTATCAAGCTTAAGGCCGGCGTATCGAAGGATTCGCATATTGCCCGTCTGCTTGAGGCGATCGGCAGCCTCGACTCGAAGGTTACATACAAGGTGCGCTTGGTTGTGTTTGGTTCGGTGTTATATGATACTAATAGGCATTTGTGAATTTTTCAGTACGACAGCGTCTTACAAGGCTATGCTGGTATCTTCAAAGGGCCTATTCTAGACTATGTTCGTCGTTCACCTGACGTTGAATATGTTCTTGCGTATGTGGTTCAGCGGATGTTCTTCGATGATCTCACTCACCAGTCACTAAATTTAGCGATACCATCTACAAGATCGACTATTTCGAGGGTGACGAAAAACTCGCTGCTCGTGCAGTAGATGTCCAAGAATCTGAACTTAGTCGCCGTGTTGGCAATGGTGCTGGGGTTAATATCTATGGTCTTGACACTGGTATCCTTACCACTCACACATGCTTCGGCGGCCGCGCCAAATGGGGGAAAACCTTCGGAAACTACACAGATGCTGATGGGAACGGTCACGGAACTCGTAAGTAGCTTTCTTCTTTGACAAAGTCGATCCTTGCTGAACCTTTCCTTAATAGACACCGCTGGTACCGCCGCAGGCACAGGCTACGGTCTTGCCACTGGTGCGAGCATTACCGCCGTGAAGGTCTGCTCCGACTCTGGCTCATGCGCCACCTCGGATATTATTGGCGGGGTTGGTTACGTTGTGGAACAGGCCGGTATCAGCAAAGGCCCTACCGGTATGTTGTAGTTGTATGCGCGATACGTCATTATACTGAAATTTATAATAGTTGCGACCATGTCAATCGGCGGCGGAGCTGACCCGGCTATGGACACTGCAGTCTCAAACGCCATTGATAAAGGCATTCACTTTACCATTGCTGCCGGCAATAGTAACGTTGACGCTGGCACTACCTCTCCTGCTCGTGTTGCTGCTGCCAACACCATCGGTGCGATCGATAGCTCGAATAACAAGGCATCTTTCTCCAACTTTGGCCGTAAGCTCAAAGGCTGCTGTGTCCTCTTATCATTGCTGATACTGATACTTCATAGCCGCTGTTGATGTTTGGGCACTTGGCGTAAATGTCAAAAGCGCCGCGATCGGCAGCAACGACGCCTCTGCCACTCTCTCCGGAACTTCAATGGCTACTCCCCAAGTTGCTGGTATCCTTGCTGTTGCCCTCGGCAACTCTGGTCCGGTCGCTCCAGCTGACCTTAGTGCGTCCCTCAAGTCGCATGCTCAACCTATTGTTACCGGCGCTCCTGCTGGCACCACGTGAGTAAAACCAAGTTACGCATAGCATATATTTGGGGAGCTAAAGGATTCATTATCCAGCAACCTCAAGGCCGTACCGTGGTGAGCGACCGTTGATACTTTGGTTGGATGGGTCTTGGGATGTATATTTTATAACTTAACTTCAAGCCTTCTATTTGGGGACGTGTTTGAGATCACGTGATTTAAGGCACATGGATCATGGCTAGATTCTTCATCCAGCACGTTTTCTCCCATACTCCAACAAGCGATTTGGATACATGTTTATCTTCAGCTCATTATGCACGCCGACTGGGTCTTGATTTTTTCTTTTGCAATTAGCGAAGCCAGCACGAGATAAGCCCGGCCAAATCCGAGATCCTGCGCCCATGTGCTGGCGACTTCGGGGCGAAAACGCCAAGCTTTGCTTTGAAAGCTTTGTCCAGCCACCGGTCCGCGAGCACACACCTTTCAGTAACATTGCACGCTTCTTCCCTATCAAGTGCTCGGTCGCCACATGAGTCCTTCTCGGCGCGGTCTCTCTTGAACGAGCAATTCGCACATGGCCGATGCGAACACAAGCTTGAAGTCATAATCTTCCTCTGTACATGCTGCTCTGGTCGCTTAAGAATGTCTTGGTCGTCTGACAGAAGCTCGGATGAGAGCCAAGCCGTACGAGGATGGAGATTAAGCTGTCGTTCGTCCTCCCACTCTGGGGACTTTGCCACGAGGCCCACTGTCTGACTCTCTCCTTTCAATATGCAGCTTCAGGGCTTGGCGTACTGAACCGGTTCACTTGCAGCACGGTAGACGGAAATACATGCGATTCGAGCCATCGGCCAAGCAATCGCCATATGGATTCGACTAAGCTGCTCGTATGCTGCGACAACTCGCCGTTTGTATAAAGTGAGCTCTAGGTGGGTCTACCGCCTTACAACACTCGTTGCCATCGACTACTTATCCAAATGTACTAGTGTCTTGCTTTGGTAATCCACCGCTTTACAGTCATGAAGTCTTTTATTGCAGTTGCCGCCGCCATCCTCGCAGTTCCGGCACTTGCCGCTCCTGCTGCCATCCCCATCACCAAGCTCGCTGGTCCGACCAAAGCTGATTCGTACATCATCAATCTCAAAGACGGTGTGTCAAAGGACTCGCATCTTGCTCGCCTGCTTGAGGCGATCGGAAATCTCGACTCGAAGGTTACCTACAAGGTAAGTCCAGTGGTGACTATTTGATATGAAAAAATGGACAAATATTTACGAATTTTGCAGTATGATAACGTCCTACACGGCTACGCCGGCATTCTTAGAGGGCCAATTCTTGATTATATTCGCCGCTCTTCCGAGGTTGAATACGTTCAGGCATATGTTACCATCTGCAACGTAGTGTTTTGTGGTTATCTAACTTGCAACTTTTTGCCCAATTCAGTGATACCATCTATACAATTGACTATCTTGAGGGTGACGAGAAGCTTGCTGCTCGCGCTGTAGATCTTCAGGAGTCTGGACTTAGCCGCCGCCTTGGCAATGGGGCTGGTACCAACATCTACGGCATTGGCATCGGTATTCTCACCACTCACACGACTTTCGGTGGACGTGCCACGCGCAACCTATGGAGGCTATGCCAGCAAGGACGGAAACGGTCACGGAACCCGTATGTTCCGGGTGAACTTTCACATAATAGCTTCTTTTATTCACTTAAGATCATAACAGATACTGCTGATACCGTTGCTGGCTCTGGCTACGGCCTTGCTACTGGTGCAAATATAATTGCCGTCAAGGTTTGCTCCGATGCCGGCCAGTGCGCTTCCTCAGACATTATTGCTGGAGTCAATTACGCTGTGATCCAAGGTATCGCCAGCGGAAAGCCTAGTGGTATGTCATACATGTATGCGTCATACCGTTATATTAATGTTTGTCTTGACAGTTGCAACTATGTCGCTTGGCGGCGGAGCTGACTCTGCTATCGACAGTGTAGTTTCGAACGGAATTTCCAAGGATATTCGCTTCACGATCGCTGCTGGCAACAGCAACGTCAACGCTGCCAATACCTCCCCTGCCCGCGTCGTGGTTGCTAATACGATCGGTGCGGTTGACAGCTCGAATAAAAAGGCATCGTTCTCTAATTATGGCGGTAAGTTTGGCCACTTTAGTGATTTTATTTCCCTCTCTAATTGACATGCATATGTTCACAGCTGTCCTCGATGTTTGGGCCCTCGGCGTCAATGTTAAGAGCGCCTGGATTGGTAGCAACTCCGCCTCAAACACCATCTCTGGTACCTCGATGGCCACTCCCCAAGTCGCCGGTATCCTTGCTGTCGCGCTCGGCAGCTACGGCTCAGCCAGCCCCGCCTCTCTTAGCGCGTCACTCAAATCGCATGCTCAAGCGGTCGTTAATGGCGCTCCCTCTGGTACTACGTACGTGAACTACCGTTTATTGACGGTTTGCATGCACCTAATCCATTCGCCTACTTTAGAAACCTCAAGGCCGTGGCTTGGTAAGATTAGTATATGGCTCTGAACTTCACTAAATTGTTGTAATAATTGATGGCTGCGGTCGCTCAATTCATGAAATATTGATGTAACGAGAAGTAGCGGCACATGTATGCGCATTTATTCGGTGAAAAATTACAATACTCCGGAAAACCGAGTCGTTGGCGCCTGATCGTGCATTACCACAGGTCATCTCGGTGTGGATCACGAGTAGGCGACTACTACCCAGAAGAGCCTGAGAACACTCATGAACATGTATAAGCCAATTACATGACCTCACGTCCGCTTGTAAACACTGAAAAGTGCTCGCTTTATAAGCGGCCCGACTCGCGCTCGTAAACTTAAGTGAGAATTCACGAGCCTCGACAGATACCGTACCGGAAGCGAGAGACTACATATCAACAAATGCTTAAGCTTAATTTCTTGCGTTGAGTCTAGTCTTGCTCGTGGTAGTGGGCGCTTGGTCCAGTTGGGAGCGAGGGTGAAATTGCCGAACCGGAAATGATGCTCCGTGAATTTGGCTATGTTTGCACCAGAGTCTTTAGCGCCCGGAGTTTCCTAGTTCGTAGCTCCGCTCGTACCTGATCTTCACGAGCGATTTCTGCTGCAACGAGCTTCGAGCAGTGTGAACATCCCAAATCAATTGAACTTGTGGTCTGGCTCAAGGAGCTGTGGCCAATCGTCTTTCGCCATGAGCTTTGTACCGCAAGAACCAGCTGCGGCCTCGTGTGTCTTGTTTAACTAAAATGTCCTTGGGTGTGCCCTATAAAGTACCTGCAGCACGGACTCGGGTCTCATCCTCCATCTCACAAAGCCTCACTCCCGCTCCCTAGTATCAATCTCATATGAGCAATCCAATCAATCCGTCGCCAGATGGGCGTTCGACATCCAAGCCCCGAAAACTGATTGTGTGTATTGACGGGACCTCGAATCAGTTCTCCAAGAAGGTAACATTGACTTCTTTGCTGTGATCTTACCTTGTATTCTACTCATGGCACCCGCTTCACTAGAACACCAATGTGGTCGAGCTCTATAGTCGCATCAATAAAGATAGCACCCAACTTACCTATTACAATAGCGGTATTGGGACGTACGCACAGCCTTTCTGGACGTCCTTTACGTACATGAAACAGGTATTCCTTAATAAAATTGATTTGGCTATCGCTTGGTGAGCTTGAATTATCTATGCTCCATCGCCGAACTGCGTGCTTACCGGGTTGTAGGAATTTCGAAAAGGTCATCATTGGAGCATACCGGTGGTTGGCTGACACTTACGAGCCAGGAGACCAGATTTTCCTGTTCGGTAAATTATGACACTACAAAGTATATATCTCGTTATTCACATGATCTTAGGCTTTTCTCGAGGAGCTTACCAAGTTAGAACATTGGCCGCGATGATCGAGGTGGTGAGTCAGATCAATCGGTCGGGATACTAATATTATCGTGCTAATAATCAAACCAGGTTGGTCTCATTCACCCCGGCAACCAAGAGCAGATTCCATTGTAAGTAGTGATCCTTGACTGTGTCCTCGCAGTCACGAGTCCTAGACTAATCGTTACGTATCTTAGCGCATGGGCACTATATTCTAATAACGACTCGAGCGTCGCGCAATTCAAGAAGACCTTCTGTCGTAAAGAGGTTAACCTACATTTTGTTGGTGTCTGGTACGAATCAGTGTTTGTTTCACGTCAAAACTTTCGCAAGCTGACTGGGTTTTACTTAGGGACACTGTTGCGTCCGTTGGCATATTTCCAAAAAAGCCGTTTTTACTCACAGATAAATACGAGCACATCACTCATTTCCGCCATGCCCTTGCACTCGATGAGCGTCGGGTCAAGTTTCTCCCTGAACATGTCACAGTTGACTACGACGCGATTGAGGATCAGATGTCCAGATTGGAAGCACCAGGATACACGCCTATAAAAGGTAATGATTCACTGAAGGAAGTGTGGTTTGCCGGAACACATTCGGATATGTAAGTACATGCCTATGGCTACTTTCATCCCACAAGGTTACCACAATAGCATACAGTGGCGGAGGAAACAAAGTGAACCAAACTTTGGACCGAGGTGGCGAGCCCTTAAAGTGGATGATGGAAGAAGCCCAAAAGGAGGGCCTGTCCGTACGACTTCACGACGTAAAGATTGGTACTCCACACGCCGAAGTCACTGGATCGTTGGTTGGAACATGGTGGATTCTAGAGTATCTACCAATATCCTGGAGAGCATATCGACCTGATGGTACATCAACCTTTACAAGGTGTGTATGCTTTTGAAACTTACGGCGTATGAAACGATCATGAATTGTACTGGAAGGGGTTTACACAGAGGAAACGGTCGACAGGTCCTGCCCGGGCAGAAGATTCATTGGACGGTAGGCGAAAGCCTCAATGAGGGTATACGCGAGAAAGCTTCCGAATTACGTTATATTCCACGGGCCTGGCTGGTCGATTACACCGGGAAAGCTACCGGGTGGAATAAGGCTACGCTAGCCGCCAACATGGACGGAGTGCCATGGGACGATAATCTGAACCTGATGGCGCGCATGGTAGATCTGCTGAAGCACGAGCCAACACCCGAAAGTCAAAATCCGGACTGGCTTTTGAGTTTGCATAGGTATGCCGAGGATGGTGTGTGACTCTCTTACCACTCGCTTTTTCAAACTACTGACAACTGGTTTAATGGGTGTATTTAATTATTCTAGGGGAACCAGAGGCGATATGGGCCTATGCAGGCCCACAATTCCTCCACCGAATTATGAAGCTATATCCTGGTGACCAGAAGGTCGCTAGGATTGTCAGCCTGGTCATTGGCTTCAGGGATGGTATGAAAAATCCGTCGTTGGCTTCAACCCGATTTGACGCATGTACTAGACCTCAAAGCTCGGTTAAATCAGATAGTAGCGTTACACAAATTCGGCCTCGTAGGACGTCAGGATCCCGGCGGTATGATTAGAGAGGTCTTGATCGCACGTAGCAATGCACTGATTATGATCGTAGCTGAGGCCCAACTCAACAATATCGTAATACCTCGCATATGTCTCACACTCAAACAATGGGCAGCAAAATACAAGGACGGTGAGTACTATGGGTTGTGGATGCTCAAGGAACCTAATAAACGAGATGTTTAGCCAATACGGGAAACGCTCCAACACAAAGTTTTTGGGTCCGGTTCCTGAGTGTCTTCAAAACTCAACTTGAGACGACTACAGAACCGCATTCGGTTGACGGTAAAATTCTCACTCATTCTACTAATCTGCCATTGATTGACTTCTTATAGGCCATTGGAATCTAGAACGGGTGCCAGAATCCACTCGTTCGATACACTTAGTACATACTTTGCTGAGTCTGATAAAAGAACTCATGACACTAGGTAAGCATGCGTCGTATATTGACGGGAGTGTGATAACAGCCATCACGCATCTGTTGATATCAGGGACCATTAAGGAGAAATCAGACGTTGTTGGTAACTTTGCCTCGCTAACTATCGCTCTGCTTCCAAGCGAGGCAAGTCTTAAAAACTTTACCGAAAGAGAGGCAGGTCAGTGCATATATCTCAGGAAATTCACGTCGTAGTAGTAGTTACAAGGCTGTGCCCTTTTTAGACATTTCCGAGAAAGTACTAATCACAATGGCGACACTGTTCGAGCACGGTAAGTGCTACGTGATCTTGAGATCTGTTGATATAAGCTCAGCGTTAGGTCTCCAAATTCTGCGTCTCACCACCAGAGTCCTCAAAAGCCGTCTTTTTTGACCAGGGAACCGCCAAGACCCTAGGTTTACTCTTCGATGCTAGGAAAAGTGATTCTAAACTGGCCAGGCTAATATCCCGGGTCGTAGCAGTCGTAGGACAGGATGGTACGTTATGATGACCTATCTTGTGTTACGCTCAGGCAACTAAAATGTCGTCCGCCAGCGTGCTGCGCGGTGGACATCTCAAATTTAACACGATGTAAAATCATTCCGACATTGTTCGAGCTTATGGCAAGCGATCAGCAGATCGTGGCGAATGAAGCGGCAGCGGCAACGTTAGTTTTGTCAAAGAATTGTGAGATTTTTTCCCATCAGACGTAGCGCTGCGGAGTAACTTTCTCTTCTCAGACTGCTGCAGCAAAATCTTTTTCCAGGAGCCGTTTCGTGGACAGCTTTTCGCTCTCCTAAAAGACAGTTTGTGCGCTAGCGAGGTGTGGAGAGCCTTGGTTTATATATCAGATGATCGTAAGTTACTTTCCTTCCTGAAATATGCTGATATTAATGTTCGAATTAGATGCTAGCAGTTTTTCACAATCTGACGTTGATTATATAGTCGAACATATGGGCGGTCCTCCTGCTGCATTGTATGCGGTTGCTAACATTGTTAAAATAGGTACGTTGTATTCATTACGAGTTGAATTGTTGCTGCTTACATGTTTATCTCAGATAGGCTCGCTTCGTCAACCATCAGGACGATCATTATACAAAAAGCCCTGAAGGCATTAACATGCGATGATGAATTACAGGTTCAGGGTGCGATCTATATTCTTAGAGAATTATTGAGGCGAGGTATGTATCTGGTCTTCGGTCCTTGGTTCATCAATTTGTTCACGTTCGTATTTAGACATATCATATAACGATATGTGTCAGCCGTCTACATCCTCCGCGCTGTTAGCTCCATTGGAATCGGGGCTGATCTCCCGAGGACTCGGCGCTGGAATTGTAGATCTTGCCGTTTTACTTGCTTTGAAGGGTAAGCCTTGACGAGTGCACATGGAATAACATACAAACATGATTTCAGGTCCGGGATCAATTCACGATGATTTATTCGCTCACTTGAATCAATTGGCGCATAACGGCGACATCCAGGCTGCGTTAGCGGTACTCGCGGCCGCCGCGTACAGTGAGCTATTTCTCGCAAATGCTAATCGCGTTTTGTACTCCGAGTAATTAAACTCCATTAGATGAGCACTATCGCAAAGACACCAAGGCGCTGGTTTCTAACATCATCGCAACAATTGACTCGAAAGCCTATAGACTCGCTAAGCAGTCAATCCAGGTGCTTACAGCTCTTAAACAAAACGGTACAGCAGTACAAAAATTATGCAGAGTTTGCTCGTCATTGACCATACAACCAGGTTACAAGCACGAACACGTATCTTCAGTATCAACCATTTATACAGTGGCCAACCTCATACGCTCGGCATCTAGTAAGAGCTGGTACGAATCAGCTGGTAAGCAAGGATTTCGTGGCGCATCAGGAGCAGCTCACGTTTTAGCATCATTTCAGCAACATATGATGAACAGGACGAACTCATGCTAGCAGCGTTTGCAATGATTGAAGCATTGTCCGTCGACCGTAAGTCCCCTATTGCATGCATGTACTCGCTCCTTATTGACATCCTGACGTCCCATGATATATATAGCTACCGCTCGAAAAAGCCTACGTGGTTTAAAGGTTTTTGAGGATATGCTAGCCGCAAATGACAGCTGGAGTGACCACAATGTTCACGGGAGAGCTGTTGAAACCTTGGGTCGCCTCGTGACATACAGTAAGTACTTATTAGGTTACACCTATGCCGACACGCAGACCACTAATCTGCTGTATGCTGTAGGCGATTTTGTAGAAGAAATTGAGCCGCTCCTTGAAGCCGAGAAATGTGAGCATCCCGTTTCTACGAACAGGTTGGTACTAATCACTCAATCCTAGTACTGGCCTCCTCGTCCCCCTTTGAGGAGCAGGGCACTGAGATTGATGAAAGTCATGGCAAGAATAATGTCTTGAAGGGCAACGGCGAAGGAAATGGCGGCGGTGAAGGCGAAGGTGGCGGTGAAGAAGACGATGAAGAAACGAACGAATTGACTACGCTGATTGGCAGTCGCAGTAATTAGACACCCTTAATCCGCTAGCATCGTGGAGGTGGAGGGACGTGTGATTATGTCACGTGATACTATCTTTTTTGAATACATATTTAACGTGCTACACGAACGCAAGGTCGAACCGCACACGAGAAAAGAAACAAAGAAAAGAGAGAAAGAGAGTGAGACGTGAAAAACAGCGGAGGGAAGCAGGCACGGTTAACAAGTGAAGAAGTATACGTGTACTGTAGTAGAATGAGGTCAACGTCGGTCCCAGTCCCAGCCGAGTTCGACGCGACGTTAATAATTTCAAATGTCCCTCGTCCCCGGGAGTTTCGACGTCGCGGGACATTGTTTGCACTACCTATGTATTTGTGATTGAAACAAACTAAATAGGACGCATTCATCGAGAAAACTATCAATGGAGCCTTAATGAAGGGCCCAGCTGTTGAGCGAGTATCGAGTTGATGGCCGTGATGTCCTTCCCGACTGAGTAATTGTAACTGGGACAGGCGAGAAATTAACCGGGAGATCGTCGTCATCGCAGTCATCCTCTTCAAGCTCGGGCGAGTCACCAAATGGCTCACCGAGTCCCTGGGCTGCCTGAGCGCCGAGAACCAGGTCGGAGACCTCCTCAACCGTTAGACTAGAATCCTGATTTCAAGCGAAGCAGGACAAGGAAGGCCAACAGAGTCAACAAGTCCATTAATATGAGAGAGTTGAGCCAAAGAAGGGATCGGAAACGTAAGCCAGAGGTTGTAAGGAGTGTCAAAGGTCTCCAGCGACGTGAATATGGTTAGGAAAGCATCTGAAAGCGACACAAAAGATGAAGTGGGAGTTGTTGGAATGCAATTGAATCGCGCATAAGCAAGGTCAACAGGGAGCGTCGCATCAGCCTCAAGCTCAGTAAGGACACGCAGGTAGAGCGAATTGGTTGATATAGGTAGTTTAAGCTTGCATGATGGATAAAAGCTTAACGGAGAATGTACCAATCTTGCTTCTATATCGCTTAGATTGCCGCACAGAAAGCAAAATAAAAAATAAACACGAACATGTATCTACCAACTAGTTTGGAGACTTCAGCCTACAAGCTCAGTAGTGTGGGATTTGGACCTATCTATTGTAGCAATATGTGCGCATATATACATGTTTTCAGTCCAGATGCAAAGCCCAGCCCGAGCTATATTGATCTTAAACGAGATTTAATTGCAACTTACCTCCAGATACTTATACATGGTACTTAGTCAAATAATCTGGCCGTTTTGTACCAGAATTTCAATGAGATTTACCTCACCTTCACACATGCTAGATGACTTAGTTCGCATCCATGAGCAAGCGGCCCGGGAAGTTCGAGCGACATGGATGGACACAGCCACTGACGCTCAGTGTCCCATCTCCCTTAGGCTCGTAACCAGCCGTCTCGCAGCGCTCGACCTCGCCGTGAGGGTTTTGTCGTAGTACGAGGGCAGGGGCGCTTGTCGTTGTCACATGGTCATCCGTGTTCGTCTGTGTTTATACGGTGTTTGTACGTGTTTGTGGGGCGAGGTCGAGCTTGCGAGACGGCTGGTACAATTGTGCTAATCGTTTCGGAT
>WSLO01000507.1:0-15511 GCA_019677385.1 Ceratobasidium sp. 392 | reverse complement strand
AGGAGTTCTTTCTCATATCCTCTTAGTCCCTGTCCTGAGTCAGGGACATACTTATACTACTTATCCTTCCTATCCTTTGGACTCTGACATTAGGTCAAGTTCTTGTGATCATCACACCCAGGCCTCTTGCCGCCGTCTCAGTGACCCTCGTCATCGCTGACCTTTTCTCTTATCATTATTTTTGGAGACATTGCTTGACCACCCCCGTACCCCTGCGCTTGTGCAATCAACATAGTTGGACCGCATAATAGTCAAAAGCAGAAAGACTTGAGATCAGGGATCGGAGGAGTCTTGTTGACTATCCCCTACCCATATATTGTCGTCTAGCGGCCCTAGACAGCGATACACCCGCTTGCAGAAACCACACCAGACGCCTTAGTGCTATTCGCTGGCAGTGACTGTCCAACGCTAGGTGTTTGAGCAAGGGCTTAGCGTATTGCACGACCGAGGAACCCCGGAGCGGGTGATTGCACGCTTTCAGGCTGGATCAGCCTCATATTTTTACAGAATCTGACCGGTGCCCTCTGTGCCACTGGTTCCATCTCCCTGGGGAAATCTGCCCTAAACAAACAAGGACCGAATACGTTATCACCACACGCAAACAGAAACTTTGTAAATTCAAAAACTACGATCCCAACCCATTCGTATCCAAAGTCGGCGCTTCTCATTGCCGTATCTGTTTGAAAACACCTGACTGCCACGGTCCCAAGTGTCCCTTCTGCCCCAGGAAGAAGGAAAAATTCATTATTGAACATATCCCTCGTAGCCAGATCTAAAAAAACTGGATTATCTACACAGAATTATTGACTCACTCATTGATTATACAAGCTACCTTATAAGGGAAAACCAATCCCTGAAAGAAGAAGTAGCCGAAGTCAAACAATTCAACAAAATTTTTATTGAACACATTCATCATCTTGAGCAACAACTCGAAACCGCAAATCATACTATTGCGGAATACCAACAAGGTCTCCAAGAAGACCAATAAACAATCCTTCAATTAGAAGAAGAATTACGCCAGTACGAAAATCCTCGCTCTTCAAATCCCTCCCCTTCTAACTCCATCTACTAGTGGCACGAATCAAGACGCTGTTATGTTTTATCAAGCACGGTTACAACCGTCGACAAACAATGCATAAGCGCCGCTACGTAACCGCAGATCAATTGATTTGTTTGCCACAAACAAACGTATTATACAAAGGAGAGGACGAAAGAGCAGTTTCAATCGAGACGCCTTGGAGATTCCAAGGAAAAGAACAGGCATCACATTTCTACATTGAAAGTAATCTTTGGGTTAAAATTTTTTATAACCACAAAAATATTGTACTTCTGTATCGTCTCCGTCGCTGCACCTAAATACACCTTTTCGTAACCTCCAACATGTCCGGATCAAATACACCCTTAGTGCTGGCATGGTTTGGAATGACCAACAACCAAAAGTTAGACTTCTTATGTGACGGAATCGGCCGAATTGCAGTGGAAGTTGATAATCTGCAACAGAGATTAGCCGATACAAATGTAGAAATCACGGGTCTTTGACAGTCACAAACACACATAACTACACAAATGACAAATGATCAAAACCACTTTGATATGCAACTACAAGGCGCTTCCAATCAAGTTGGCGCCATCTTGACTACTGTAAATCAATTGAGTAGTAATCAGGCAACAACAGGAGTGCGAGGGCAAGGACAACAAGGTGCCGGACAGGGTGCTGGAGCCCAAGCCCAAGGTGTCATGACCTGACACGCCTTCCTAATTATATTCTGGATTATTAACATTTTCCAGAGACAGTTTCCTTTCCCGGTATATTTATATCACATGACTTATGGAACGTTCTGGATCGCTGATCTAAGATGTATTTCAACTCGCTTTGCAAATACCGGTATGACTCACGATCGCACCATATGTTTGCACATGTAGATTTGATTGTGGCTTTTCTATGTATATAAGGAGGGCGAGTTCGTCGGTGTCTAACCAAGAACTCGACCTCTTCGTCAATACACGAGTTCCCCTTATTCTTCTAGTCCCTGAGCTCTCTTAGAGTTCATACTCTATACTATATCCTTTGGAGCTCTGACACAAGGACAACTAGGTACTGGAGGGGGGGGTATGACAACACAAACAACGTCATCCAAGCCCATCAAAATGGCTAAACCCGAATCATTTGACGGTTCAAAACACGAAGAACTGTCAAAATTTGTCACATCCTGCAAATTATACATGAATTCTAACCTACAAGGGGCCGATGAAGATCAGAAAGTAGCATTTATCATCTCGTTCCTGACAGGAAGCGCCCGCACATGGGTACAAAGCTACTTGGAACAAGACATGATTCATAACGTCAATATCCCCTGGTTACACGACTCCGAAGATTTTTGGACAGAAATGACAACTTGATACGGACAGATCGACAAAAAGGAAGAATACCATCAAGACCTTAAAAAATTAAGGCAGAGGGGCACCGTCCAAGATTATCTCACAGAATTCCAACGGCTAGCCAGTATGTTGGGGTATACGGACGCACCTTTGCGTGACACATTTTATGATAACCTGTCGGACAAGATAAAACAAAATATGGTAGCCCAAAACTTTAACCCTATGGGAGGAACCTTCAAGGACTTGGCGGATAGAGCGTTGCTCATTGACCAATTCATTCGCCAATACAAACTTACGTCAAGCCGCACAAATGCTAGCGGAAGTAACAAGGTCACAGGAAAAACTACGATCACTTCTGTATTGAGCCAACCTAGTAAAGAGAAATTCACAAAAGGCGATTATGTCTATACCTTAGGCACAGATGGCAAGGCGGTCAAAGGCCAAATTACAAGCATTGGTAAAAACCCCAAGGGTTTTCTGGCACCTACAGTCAAATGGGCAGCAACTGGCATGGAAGCCCAAACACGCTTTGATGCGTTAAAAAAAGATTCTCGCCCATCATCCGCACCAACCACCAAAAAACAAGGTCCGGTCCCTATGGACCTAGACGCTGCAGGAAAAGGCAAAAATGTAATCACCTGCAACAGATGCGGAGGGAAAGGACACATGGTTCGAGATTGTCCCTCAACACCTATGAGCGGTTTTGAAGCAGAAGTAGAAGAAGTGGATACAGATGAGGAAACATTAAAAGACGAGGCCTAAACTGTCAAAGGAGAGCGGTATTAGGCCAAGTCTTGAAGAAAACGGCTGCAGACAATAGTAATAAAGAAATGGAATGTATGAGCCTTGGAAATGAATCCCAACTCCAACTATATTTCAAAGTGCAGCCGTCGAAAACATCTCCTGATAAGAAATCCACCTACAACGCAAAACCGTTTCAAGGATGGGCAATGGTCAATTCCGGTGCCACATCTGTATTTATCCATGAAAACCTCGTTAGAGAATTTAAAATTCCAACAACCAAACTAAAAACCCCAAGAAAACTCAAAGTAATCGACAGACAAGAAATTGAGTCGGGGAATGTCACCAAATATTGTACCATGGAAGTGTCTATATTTGGCCACCAAGAAATACTTAGCACCTATGTGGTCAACGTAGGAAAAAACGATATTGTGTTAGGCATGGCTTGGCTAAACAAGCACAACCCAAACATTGATTGGAAAGAAAAAATTGTCAACTTCTCGTCCAAGTACTGTGCAGGCAATTGTATGCAGAATGCTCCTCGGGTGAAGTCTGGAGAACCAATGGAAATCCTAGCCAGTATAATGCTACCATCCGAGTACAAACCGTTCGCCAAAGTGTTTGCAGAAGAAGAAACTACCCCCTTGCCACCACATAGGCAATACAATATCTCAATCGACCTCAAGCCAGATGCTAAACTGCAACATGGGCCAATCTACAGTGTAGGCGTTAAAGAAGATCAAGAATTAAGAGAAACTATCAGACGCCAACTGGAACACGGTCTAATACAACCATCTAAGTCCCCAATGGCGTCACCTGTTATTTTTGTACAAAAAAAGAACGGCAAATTGCGGATGTGCATTGATGATTGACACCTGAATGAAATGACAATCAAAAATGTCTACCCTCTTCCAAGAACCAATGATCTAGTAGAAAAATTAAAAGATGCCCAAATCTTCACAAAACTGGATCTAAAGTGGGGATACAACCTAGTATGAATCAAAGAGGGTGACGAATGGAAAACCGCTTTTAAAACCAAGTACAGCCTGTTTGAATACCTGGTAATGCCGTTTGGATTGACCAACACTCCTGCTACCTTCCAACACTTAATGAACGACATCCTATGGGATATATTGGACATCCATGTTGTTGTCTACTTAGATGATATCCTAATATTCTCTAAAGACAAGGAAGAACACAAAACGCACGTCAAAGAGGTACCAGGATGGCTGGAAAAACATGACTTATACTGTAACTTGGAAAAATGCTTTTTCGGCGTCAAAGAAATTGACTATCTGGGCCTAATTGTATCTCCAGAAGGAATAAGGGTGGACCTGGAAAAAGTTTCAAAGGCGGTCAACTGGAGCAGACCAAAAAACGTCCACGATGTACAAGAATTCCTGGGGTTTGTCAACTACTATCGAAAATTTGTACAAGACTACTCAGGAAAGGCACATGTTCTTTTTGAACTACTGCGTAAAGATACACCCTGGCAATGGAATGAACAACGCGAAAACGCTTACCTATCGCTGAAAACAGTGCTCCAATTGGCACCTCTGCTAATACAACCAGATCTAGAAAAGCAATTTTATGTTGAATGCGATGCAGCTAACTATGCTACAGGCGCTGTATTATCCCAGAAAAATCAAGATGGGAAATTGCAACCAATCGCTTTCTTATCACAATCCATGTTGCCAGCAGAACGTAACTACGACATATATAATAAGGAACTCTTAGCAATTATAAAAGCGTTTAAGGAATGGCGTCATTTGTTAACCGGAACAGAACTCCCCATACAAATCCTCTCCGATCATAAAAAACTGGAATGGTTCAAGGCAAATAAAGCTAGATGGGCAGGATTCCTAGTGGAATTTAACTTCCAAATTCTTTACAGAGCGGGAGCACAAAACAAACGAGCGGATATTTTATCTAGGAAACAGGAACATTTACCAAAAGAGGGGGGTGAAAGCCAAGCTTTGCTTAAACCCAAACTTTTTATTGCCGCGATAACCCCGGATCACGATCTAGATCAAATGATTAGAGATGCAATTCTGGAAGACACAAGTCTGGAGAAAGTAATCAGCGCGCTTAAAGACAACAAAAAGGTCAAAGATTGGGAATTGGACGACGGCCTATTACGCTTCAAAGGCAAAATACGGGTACCTAAAGATAAAAAACTACGCAAACTTTTGATCGAGAGTCGACATGACAACGCAGCAGTAGGCCACCCGGGACAATTCAGAACACTCAAATTACTAAATCACAAATATACCTGGTGTCATGACCTGACACGGGATATCCATAATAAATCCTTTATCTATTATCATGTGACTCATGGAAGGTTCCAGAACGCTGACTCATCCAATTTCACATGTGTTTGCAAATTATGTATGACTCGTGTATCGCACCATCTGTGCGTAGATGTTTGTTTGATCGTGGCATCCTCATGTATATAAGCAAGGTCAAGTTTGACGGTACAGACCAAGAACTTGACCTCCTGTCAATAGGAAGTCCACACTTATCACCTCTCATATCCCCTGGCCCCTGAGTACATTGCTCAAGCCCTATACTACACCATAACCCAGTTGGGCTTGACATTAGGTCAAGTTCTTTTGTCGCCGAAAACCCTTTCGACGTCGTGCCACAAGACCACTATCCGTCTCCATTACCCGTTTTACTTTTTCATTTCTCGTTGAGAACCTTCTTAAGACAAGCACTGGTCTGGTGAAACAGTAGCTCGACAGTGACCCTTGTAATAGTCAAAAGCAAGGACGTCCTACCAGTAGCCAGGGAGTACCGCCCTCTTGAACGGTAATCTTCACACCGTTGTGTCATGTATAAGCACTCTTAGACCGCGAATCTACCGCTTGCAGAAATTACACCAGACGCCCATTGGCTATTCGCTGGCAGTTACTGTACAACGCTAGTAGAAAGAGCAAAGAGTTAGCGTAATTACGCGTGAACGAAGACTACTCTTGGAACCCTGGATCTAGTTCAACTACTACTAGTCTGGGTATTACGACTCTATTCCTATTTAGGAAAATTTCTTAACCCACTCTATACCATCTCGCTTGAACAAGAGTTTGAGTATCATCACAATCTCGTACACGCCCAATACCAGGAGATCTTTGAACTCCGCGCATGGCAACAAGAAGCCCTCAAAACCTTTGAACGAGATCAAGAACACATTCTACAACTGGAAGAGGAAATCATCCGCCTCCAACAGTAATTATTCACATACCACATAAGGAACGCTATCTCACCCAAATCCTTAGTGCCTCCCATATGTTGGTACCAGCGGTCGTCAACGGATCGAGAAATAGCGCTCCCCCGCCTATTGTTACTTTACCCAGATTGGGAAGAAGTAATAGGGCCCTTGAACGTTCCTCTTTGCCACTCCTATCCTTCGAAGAAGCCTTTGATATTACAGGAGAGGATTAACGGGGAGTTACTCTCTTTTGCAAACTACCACTCGGTAATACAACCTTCTTGCCTACGCCCAAATGGCGTTTCAGCAAGGTGCAGAATCATGGGGGGGATCATGGCGCGCGCTCACTCCGGGTCCCGCCAACACTGACTCAACGATACCACCTGTCCAACCCCAGTATACGGGGCTGTCCCAGTTTGACCCCACCGCGAATTCTACCTATGTAGCACCTGAAACCATGTCTGCTGTTATGATCATGCTTCGAGATATGCGCTCTGATCTAGATGGACGGTTAACCGCAATAGAAGCTAATATGACTACCATTTTAACAAACATCCACGCCACATACAATAGGATGGATGGAGTAGCAGGCGCGCCAGGAATGGAAACAGTGAATAACCAATTGCAACGAGTTGAACAATACACAGCAGACATCCATAGGGACACACAAGCCCTGATGACTGATATAGCTACTATTTGAACACAAATAAACACCGGCGCCGCTTGTACTCCCCTGGCTCATGTACCTCCACCACCGCCAAGGGTAATCCAACCAGTAGTCGTGCAAGGAGGACCAGCCATTTCCGTCAAATTGGCTAAACCAGAAAAATTTGACGGAAAGCAAAAAGACAAATCCATTACCTTCAGGCTATCTTGTGATCAATATCTGCGGGCCGCATACCCTACAGCCACATCTGAGCAAAAAATTGTATTTACAATGTCGTGTCTGGAAGGAGATGTCCGAAACTGGCTACTCCCCTTCCAAGAACAAGATATGAACCCCAATACACCCGTTGCCTTCTTGAGGGATGAAACACTATTCTGGGAAGAATTTGATAAACGATTTGGAGAAATCAACAAAATGGAGAACTACCGACAAAAGTTCTATGAACTTAAACAGAAAAAATCAGTACAAGATTATCTCCGCAAATTCCAAACGTACTCTTCCCCCCTCAACCATGGCGATGCAGTACTTAGGGACATGTTTTACGATCGCCTTCAAGACTATATCAAAGATGCTATGCTAAACCAAGGATTTGATCCCTTCGATGCCCAGAACACCCTACAAAACGTTGTCAATTGAGCCCTATATATTGACGCTAGACTGGAGGCCTACAAACCCCATAAAACTACCTCTAACGTCAAATCGTCGAGCACCCCAACAAATCAGGCCAATAGGACAAACCTCAATAACACCCAAGTACAATATGCAATTGGAGATAACGTCTGGATGTTCGATGCGAACGGTGAAAGTCTCAAAGGAAAAATCACCAGTATGGGAAAAAACAACAAAGGAAAACTTGTACCCAACGTCCAATGGAATAACCGTTCGGGTACAGTACAAATCCCGTTCTCATCCCTACAAAAAGACAACAACCCGTCAAACGCAGCCCTGAATCGAACAGCCCCACCTCCACCACCCAGGAAACCCAATATGGGCCCAGCGCCTATGGACTTAGACGCCGCAGGAAAAGGGAAGAACATCTTAACTTGTCATTGCTGCGGAGGAAAAGGCCATATGGCTAAAGACTGCCCAACTAAACCACTGTCCGGCTTCGTCGTAGAAGTTGAAGAACCAAAATCGGAAGAAGAGGAGTTGGTAAAAGACGACGCCTGAACAGTTCCAGGAGGGCTGTTTTGGGTGAGATCTTGAACAATACGGTTATGCATAACGATTGTTTAGATATGGAATGTATGTCTCTTGGCAATGAATCTCAACTCCATCTATACTTCCGTGCATACCCGTTAGCAACGCCTCCTGAAAAGAAACCATCGTACAATGCAAAAAACTTCCATGGGTGGGCAATGGTTGACTCGGGTGCCACATCCATATTTATTCACCGAAAACTTGTCAAGGAATTTAATATATTTACTCAAAAGCTTACGAAACCAAGGAAACTCAAAGTAATTGATGGACGAGAAGTTGCTTCTGGACAAGTGGACACCTACTGCACTCTGGAACTAGACATCTTTGACCACCACAAAACCGTCGAATGCTTTGTAGTGGACATAGGAAAACATGATATCATGCTAGGAATGTCCTGGTTGAAAAAACACAACCCCCACATAGACTGGGACAAGAAAATACTATCTTTTATTTTGGAATTCTGCTCAAAAAGTTGCCTCAAGAATACCCCTCGAATTAAATTTAATCAACACCCAGAGGAAGGGGAAATCGCTGCCACGGGAGAGGTTCCAAATGAATATCAAGAATACAAAACAGTCTTTGCGGACGAGGAAACCACGCCACTACCCCCGCATAGACAATACGATATATCTATTGACTTAAAACCAGACGCAAAACTACGACATGGGCCTATTTATAGTCTAGGGGTAAAAGAAGACAAAGAACTATGGGAAACTTTGAAGCGACAACTAGATCACGGACTAATTTGTCCGTCCAAATCACCAATGGCCTCGCCCGTGAGATTTGTTAAAAAGCAAAACGGAAAACTACGGATGTGCATTGATTATAGAAGACTGAATGAAATGACCATCAAGAATGTTTACCCCCTACCAAGAACAAACAACCTTATCGAAAAATTAAGGGGCGCAAAGTTCTTCACGAAATTAGATCTCAAATGGGGGTACAACCTAGTCCGCATCAAAGAAGGCGATGAATGGAAAACCGCTTTCAAGACAAAATACGGACTATTCGAATACCTGGTCATGCCTTTTGGTCTAACAAATGCACCCGCCGCTTTTCAATACTTTATGAACGACGTATTCCGAGACATTCTGGACATTTACGTAATTATCTATCTGGACGACATCCTGGTCTTTTCCAAAACAAAAGAAGAACACCAATCACAGGTCAAGGAAGTATTAAAACGGCTAAAAGAACATGGTCTATACTGTAACCTAGAAAAGTGTTTCTTTGAAGTCACTGAAATTGATTACTTAGGCCTAATAGTATCACCAGAAGGAATTCAAGTAGACCAGGAAAAGGTCTCCAAAGCGGTGACATGGGACATACCCAAAAAAGTGGTGGAACTTCCAGAATTCCTAGGATTTGTTAATTTTTACAGAAAATTTGTGCCAGACTACTCGGAAACTGCTGTTCCCCTATTCAAACTTTTACAAAAAAACCAACCTTGGGAATGGAACAAAGAACAAGAAACAGCGTTTAGAAAACTTCAACACGCTCTAAAAAACGCCCCGCTACTCATTCAACCGGACCCTTCCAAACAATTTTTCCTGAAATGCGACGCGTCTAACTACGCTACGGGTGCAGTACTGTCCCAAATACATACGGATGGAAAACTACACCCCATCGCCTTCCTCTCAAAATCCATGACGCCAGCAGAACGAAATCATGACATCTATAATAAAGAAATGCTGGCAATCATAAAAGCTTTCAAGGAATGGAGACATCTCCTTGAACAAACCGATATACCCGTCCAGGTAATCTCAGACCACAAGAACCTGGAATATTTCAAAACGACAAAAGACTTAAGAGGACACCTGGCACGATGGGCCAACTTTTTAGTCAACTATAATTTCCAAATCCTCTACAAACCAGGCGCTCAAAACCGTCGAGCAGACATCCTATCTAGGAAGGAGGAACACAAACCAAAAGAGGGGGGTGAGAGCCAGGCTCTGCTCAACCCAGACCTTTTTATCGCAGCCATCCAACCAGATAATACTATCGATGATATGATCCGTGACGCTATATCAGAAGATGAACGCCTAAAGGAAATCATAAAATCACTTCAAGACAATGATAAGGTGGAACACTGGGAATGGGATAACGGACTACTTATATTCAAGGGCAAAGTATTCGTACCAAAAGATAAAGAAATCCGTAAAACCATCCTAGAAAGCCGCCACGACAACCCCGCAACTGGCCACCCTGGCCAATTCAGGACCTTGGAACTAGTATCAAGAAAATACTACTGGTCGTCTATGAAGAAAACGGTCAACCTTTACGTAAAGAATTGCGACTCTTGCCAACAAAACAAGCACAGTAATCAAGTACCCCCGGGTCTACTTAACCCTATCAAATTACCTGATAGACCATGGGAAGAAATTACTTATGACTTAATCGTAAATCTACCTGAATCAGAAGGGTTTGACGCAATCTTCACAGTAGTAGATCGACTATCTAAAATGGTCCATTTTATACCCACCACCTCCAACGCATCTGCAATTGACGTAGCCAACCTCTTTGTAAACTACGTCTGGAAACTACACGGCCTTCCCAAGAAAACCATCTCAGATCGAGGCCCCCAATTTAACTCCAAGTTTTTGAAACAACTTTACTCTCGACTTAACATTGACCCAAAATTCTCTACTGCTTACCGTCCACAAACCAATGGGCAATCTGAACGTGCCAACCAAGTGGTTGAAGGATACCTTAGACACTACGTATCCCACAGACAAGACGACTGGGTGTCCTTACTACCGTTGGCAGAATTTGCATACAACAACGGGGTAAACTCTTCAACGGGGAAAACTCCATTTATGGCATGTTATGGTTTCAACCCGCACTTTGCAGTTGGAGATAACTCCACTGGAGATGTACCTGCAGCAGACAAATGCGCCGACTGGCTCAAGGAAAACTATGATGAACTCAAGGCTGCGCTACAATTATCAAACTAAAAATTCAAAGAATATTACGATCGAAAACATAGAGCGCCTGAAAACATCAAAGTCGGTGATAAAGTATGGCTGTCCAGCAAAGACATCACTACAGACAGACCATCCAAAAAGCTATCTGCAAAATGGTTAGGCCCGTATAAGGTCATTAAGAAGATAGGATCACATGCCTTCAAACTGGAATTACCACACACTCTAAAAATACATCCGGTATTCCATGTTTCGAAACTAGCACTCAAGCAAGAAGATCCCTTTGAACGCGACCCTATCCCACTACCGCCTGACATAACTCCAGAAGGAGAAGAAGAATGGGAAGTTGAAAAAATTGTTAACTCCAAGAAGGAACGAGGAGTCATTAAATACTTGGTGAAGTGGAAAGGTTATGGACCAGAAGGCAATACTTGGGAACCCTATGAACATCTTACCAACGCCCAAGCACGCCTGAAACAATTCCATAAATCCAACCCTCGAGCTCAAAAAGATCCTCGAGTTTAGATGGGGGGAAGTGTCATGACCTGACACGAGATATCCATAATAAATCCTTTATCTATTATCATGTGACTCATGGAAGGTTCCAGAGCGCTGACTCATCCAATTTCACATGTGTTTGCAAATTATGTATGACTCGTGTATCGCACCATCTGTGCGTAGATGTTTGTTTGATCGTGGCATCCTCATGTATATAAGCAAGGTCAAGTTTGACGGTACAGACCAAGAACTTGACCTCCTGTCAATAGGAAGTCCACACTTATCACCTCTCATATCCCCTGGCCCCTGAGTACATCGCTCAAGCCCTATACTACACCATAACACGGTTGGGCTTGACACCTGGGGGTCCATGAAACAAGAAGTCAACAAATACGTTCAAAACTGCGAATCCTGCATCAGGAACAAACACAGTAACCAAGTTCCCCCAGGATTACTAAACCCAATTGAATTACCATCGCGACCTTGGGAAGAGATGACGTATGACTTAATTGTGGGACTACCAGAATTGGAAGGCTTCGACGCAATATTTACGGTGGTAGATCGATTAACCAAAATGACCCACTTCATTCCTACCAACTCTGAGGCAACCGCAGTTGATATCGTGAACCTATTTGTCAACTATGTCTGGAAGCTACACGGCCTGCCAAAGAAGACCATCTCAGATCGGGGTCCAAACTTTAACTCCAAATTCTTGAAACAGCTCTACACATGTCTGGACATTAAACCATCCTTCTCTACAGCGTATAGGCCACAAACAGACGGACAGTCAGAACGAGCTAACCAAGTTGTCAAATCCTACTTACGCCATTATATATCACATAGGCAGGACGACCGGGTCTCTTATGTGCATTTAGCAGAATTTTCCTATAACAATGGCGTAAATAAGTCAACAGGACAAACTCCTTTCTATGCATGCTACGGGTATCATCCTCAGTTCACAGTAGGAGACACAAGCACGGAAGACGTTCCATTAGCTCATGAACAAGCCGATTGGCTGAAAGAACGACTAGACGAACTCAAGGCAGCGCTTGAAGTAGCCAATGAAAAGATCAAAGAATTTTATGATCAAAAACATCGGGCGCCTGAAAAGATTAAAATCGGAGACAAAGTTTGGGTAGACGCCAGAGACATAAAAACGGATCGCCCATTGAAGAAGTTATCCGCCAAACAAATTGGTCCGTTCGAGGTCGTTCAAAAAGTAGGAACCCACGCATTCAAACTACAGTTACCACCTACAATGAAAATCCACTCTGTCTTTCACATATCAAAACTCTTTTTGAAGAAAGAAGACCCCTTTAATTGAGACCCTATTCCATTACCACCAGAAGTTGCTCCTGGAGGAGTAGAAGAATACGAGGTCAATCAAATCCTCAATTCTTGGCGCCATCATGGCGCCATCCAATACTACGTTAGTTGGAAAGGATATGGCCCTGAAGAAAATACTTGGGAACCATACGAACATCTAACCAACGCTCAGGAAGAGTTGCAACTTTTCCACCAACGCTACCCAAGGGCTCTCAAAGACCCTTGGGCATAGACGGGGGGAAGTGTCATGACCTGACACACTTTCTCAAATATATTCTGGATTATTAACATTTTCCAGAGACAGTTTCCTTTTTTGGCTTATTTATATCACATGACTTATGGAACATTCTGGATCGCTGACCTAAGATGTATTTCAACTCGCTTTGCAAATACCGTAATGACTCACAATTGCACCATCTGTATGTACATGTAGATTTGATTGTGGCTGATGTATGTATATAATGAGGGCAAGTTCGTCGGTGTCTAACCAAGAACTCGACCTCCTCGTCAATAGGAGTTCTTTCTCATATCCTCTTAGTCCCTGTCCTGAGTCAGGGACATACTTATACTACTTATCCTTCCTATCCTTTGGACTCTGACAACCGTTATTTCAATGCCGAAGGAGTCAATATCATCACTTTGAGCCTGAATTTAGGCACAGTAGCAACAGGTGCGCTTAATGTCATCTCAATTGGTCATGTTTGACTGATAGATATCCCTCATGCAAGACGGCGCTATGTTTGTCATATCTTGTATTCCTGTGGCCAGGAGATTTGCCAAAATCCTGATTGGTACATTCTTTACCACTCCGGATGACGGAGCCCTGACCAGTATGTTTGCGGTGACCAGCCCTGTGGTCTGAGCAGAGTCTTAGAGGTATAAAGGCAAATACCTAATGCCTGTTGACAAGGTCACTGCACCTTCCAAGCTGGTGCAGGATGCTGAGTTGGCCAAACATCTTTGGGAGTTGAGCAAGAAGATTGTAGCGAGCCGGATAGCTAACTGAATGTGAAGTACAATTCATATGTGTATGTCCTCCATTTTCTGTTTAGTTGTTCAGCAAATGGTGGAATTGGCTTTGATATACAGTTACCCACAAAACTGGTTAAATAAAACCTGACTTGAGACAAATCAGTCTGTAACACCACAACGCCCATGTATATATTGCATGAAGCTATGTTTTTTTGAAAGCCAGCTATCAGAGCTATCGATTGAGGGTACATGCGTGTCAATAGCCTTAGAACTCACAAAAACATCCTTGATCCAAAATGAGTGGTCATTTGACCAGTTTTGGGGCACAGCATCAAAATCCACCAAAACCAAATATACATCACTTGGTACTCACTGGATAGATAAGCTAGAGAGAACCAAAGAGTATGGTTGGATAGAGCTATTACAGCTCTACTCTGGATTTGAATATCAAGCTGCCATGTGCACTATCTAGAGCAGGGCCCCTGGTTTTCCATACAAATCTGGCACCGGCACCCCAAATTCTGTGACTTTGAGGCCACTCCGGCTCCATACCGGCTCCGGGACCCCGGTTTCCTGGAATTCCTTGGATTCCGGCCAATTCCACCGGTTTCCCGGAGTTGTTTTGTGAAAACCCACCACATCCTAATGGTTGATAGCTCATTAAATAGCCTGAAACTTTCTGAGTTTAGCTGTGTAGTTCATGTACCTGAAATAAATTCATGCCGTGCGTTGCTATCCATTCTTTGCCAAAAAGATAATCAGGCAAGCACGCAGCACATTTGACTCTGGCCAAATCTTACACTTTAGTCTTGCTTAATTGCTCATTAAATGTGCAAAATCCACAGCTTCTCAGCGGTACCATTGTACTATGCTGTAATTAAGCATCTGGCCCGTCGCTGGCCAATCTCTTTTCAAAAAATAATCCCCCAGGTGCGCTCATGTCCCTGCAGCTTCACTGAGGCAGTTTCAGGCTCTGGAAGTAGTTGCATCACAGTCAGGGTGTCTGAAAACCTCTGTTTCATTCAGTACCTAACTCATAGCTGTCCCAGATCACATTGAACTTGTAGCTGGTACCCAGTGTTTCCTTCCCAACCCCTGTTTCAGACCTGCACCACCAGTACACGTTATTTCCCCCCTATTCCCTATAGTTCCACACATATGTACTATGGTAATCAACCCCCCTGAGTCCACTGAAAGCATCAGGAAAGTCTGAAACTGCCTTCATCAGGCTGTACAGCACAATCTTTGGTGATTTTGGCCTCCCCTGGGACATTTCCCCCCAGTTCACCCACTTACTATGATCCAGAATGTCTGACTTTTTGTACATACACTCTTCTAGCATGTATCTAATGGATCACATGTGGGGACACAACGTTCTATGGCTGGATCCCTTAGCGCTTCTTCAGGTTCCTAGATTTCAAACACAGTAAGTGCACCATTACTCATGCAGTTGTTTTTTGCTCATAATATGATGTATATAGGTGTCATTAGTGAACCAATGCACATCTAACAAGCCCAAGATCATGAGATTTGGAGCAGAAATGAAGAAGTTGGTATGTCTCCACCAGCCCCTGATTATCCTGTGGTAGTATTTTGGCT
>WSLO01000506.1:0-15515 GCA_019677385.1 Ceratobasidium sp. 392 | reverse complement strand
CTACCTTACTTGTCTGTGGCCTTGCCCAGGTAAGCATTTCTATATAGGTGTGAATTTAAACGATTTAACACCGAGTCTAGCCCAACGTAGCCGGTACTATGACATTCGTCAGCGTCTGCATAACGAATGTGTAAAATATGGCCTGGAACCACCGCCTCCGCCACAACTGGTGATCCCAACCGCCGTATTAATCTAAACCCAGGACTGTCCTTGGCTCAATGTTTCAAAATCTATATGTGTGACTGTAATTTCACCAGCTGCTTACTGTCGGACTGGTTGTTCTGCTCTGGGGTCAGTTGTGCTTTTCTTTGCTAGTTTTGGCTGCCTTGATTAATATCATAGCCGACAAAATTTGTACAAAATTCCAATCCGATTACTCTTTCATACTGCCGCAAAAGCTTCGGGGTTATTGCAATCCAGTTGCCGTGCTAGGCTCTTATGTATCAACATGACCACGCTACTTTAGCTTATGTATGCACCCAGCGATTCGCGAAGAGGTAAAGTGTTTTCTGGCTCCTTTAGCCTATGCGACAGCGACTCTAGTCGTCGCGGAGTTCGAGCTAGACTATGTCATTACAGTGAACGCCTAGGCTCTCATGCCTGCCTTAACAAGCAGGTGGGACGGGAAAACCCTGGGCTCGGCTGGAACGGCGGCTTCAGATGCTGAAAAGCCCCGCACATAATCCCGCCAAAGATCCGACGTATGCGCACCCCCGGTACTCGCGTTTGATTGACGATACGGAAGCTAGCTACTGTACTTCGCTTAGCCTGCTCGTCGCTCAATCTGTGCAACATGTGATGCCTGCACACAAGTCGACGGTTCTGATTGCGTCACGGGAGTTTTGCCTTTGAAGCGACATTTTTGCGTTAAACGCATGGGGATAAACTGACTGGTCAAGTGGGCGGTTGCACCATCTGGGTTAATGGCTCATTCGTAAGTATAAAACACCAGAGCTGTTGAGTTGGAGTAAAGCAGAGCTCTCTCGACTTTTCGCCAACATGAAGCTGTTCGCCACTCTTGCTGTTGTTGCTGCCGCTGCCACCCAGGTTGCTGCCCACTGTAAGCTTGACCACGACATTGTTGCTCCAGCAATTAAGTATTTGAACCCGCATATATAGACCGCTGGACTAGCTTGGTTCTAAATGGAGCGAAGACTGGCGACTATCAATACGTTCGCCAAAACACAAACTACAACTCCCCAGTACGTTCGGCAACCTGATCTTACGCCGAAATCATGCTCACTGCGACACGAACCTGACAACTAGGTCACTGATGTTAGCTCCACTGACTTCACCTGCAATGCTGGCGGGCGCTCGGCTGGTGCAGCCCAGACTGCGACTGTAGCGGCTGGATCAACGGTATGGCACTTTAAGTATACTTTCATGCCTTCTAACACCTCGCCTCGAAGATTGGATTCGCTCTTGACCAAGCTATTTATCACGTCGGTGTGCTCAACGTGTACATGGCAAAGGCTCCAAGCACCGCTGCAAGCTTCGACGGCTCCGGCAACGTTTGGTTCAAGGTCTACCAGATCTCCGCTGTCACTGACGGCGGCAAGTCGATCAAATTCCCGACAGACAGTAGGCCAATTCACCTCACATCTGTAAACTGAGACTTATCTACGGTTTTTGAGACATCTCACAAATCAGTTTCAAGATCCCAAGCACTATCCCTGCAGGCGAATACCTCGTTCGTGTCGAACATATTGCTCTTCACGTAAGGATATAGCTGTCAAGTCCTTGAGTTTTCAAGCTAACAAATTGCACTCAGTCCGCAAGCAGCTACCCTGGAGCACAGTTTTATATCTCGTGTGCGCAGCTGAAGGTTACCGGAGGAGGTTCCAAGACTCCCAGCCCACTCGTTGCGATTCCAGGCGTCTACACTGGACAGGAGCCCGGAATCAAGATCAATGTCTACTGTGAGTCTTTTCCGTTTCAGATCCTTTCCAATAGGGTCTTAACTTTGTTTCGTCTCTCTAGATCCTATCGTAAGTCACAATCACACGCATATACACACGTATTACTCACAAAAGCTTCGTTTTCTAATACTAGCCCCCTACCTATACTCAACCTGGCCCTGTGAGTCATGTATCCCTGAGACATAATTTAGATCTCAGGTCACTAATTTGTTTCCCCCTAGGCCGTCTACAGTGGTTGAAATATTACAAGTTGTATTTTCAAAGACGTGCAATATCATTGTTAGAACCTTTTCAACATCGATTTTTATGCCGCCATTGCTCTACCTCGGTGTAAGGGTCATAGTCATACAAATCCTTGTCAGGTATAGTTGGATGAAGTATAACTTGACTTCCACTTCCGTGAGTGCCTCCAGCTTTACCTGCCGATTTCCATCCCTCGTCTCTCGCCTGCTGGGCTGGTCCATCGGGCAAATGAAATACTTCAGCGTTTGCTCCGGAATCCCTCTGCACGGCAGCTGTCCGCGGGATTCGAAGTTCTTCGTAAGCGTTGAGTAGAAACTCAACTGAATGCTCGTCGGAGTGCTTGGCAAACAGCGAGCCTAGGACAGCAGCGTCTTCGATCTATCAGAGGTACGCTGAGATTAGAGTACAAGTCAAAGGTAGACCATGTCTTACAGCCATGGCAGCACCTTGAGCGCGATAAGGCTACACCGGTTCCATCTCAGTTAGCGATTCTCTCCTGTTCTTATGGTTGAGCCTCACCAGCATGGGATGGCAGGCATCACCTAACAAAACCACCCCATGGCGATGCCATGTTGTAAGAGGATCACGGATTTTGAGCGCCCACCGAAGAACCTTTGGGGTACAATCTAAAAGTTGTTGTATCCTGAGGGATATATCAGTAGTTGAACGGGTTAACGAGAGCAGACTGACCTGAGCTCCCAGAGTTGAAACTCTGCCCTGATTCGGCCAAGGTCTCCTTCACTCTTCCAAGACTCGACTGCGTTGTCGTCGGGAACAAACATTGCAATATTCATCAAACTTTTGCCCCTCTACCTAACTACGTCGATGTCAAGGGCATGGTGCATTAAGCGAGGAACGTACTATAGGATAAGCAACGACGTGACGGCCAGGACCGAGCCAACTCCTAAGTCCTGGAGTCTCAACTAAATCTCGCAGCTCAGGATAGCCTAGCAGCAAGTCAGTTGGAATTACCGCTCTATAGACAGCCTCCCCAGTCTTTTGGGGATGGTCCGGAATATCAAGCACGCTTCGACGAACAATAGATCGCACACCGTCGGCACCTACAACAAGCTCGCTGCTGAGGTGCTCGCCACTCTTTAGGGTGACAATGACTGGTTGATTATCTCCAGTGACTGTACAGGAGGTAACCTCCGAGTTCGGTCGCAGTGTGACGTTTGACAGAGAAGAGACTGCTCTGAACAGCATTTGGTGTAAATCGCCACGCTATTAGGTAGCTCAGTAACAAACGGGATTTCCAAGCTGAAGAAATGTTGCTCACATGGACATCGTACCAGAGCTGGGCATATTGTGCATTAGCAAGTGATTTATTGACCAATACTTCTCCATTGTCTTCGTGTTATATACGTGAGTAAAGAACACAGCAGGATCATACGTTACCTACAACGAAACAATTGTACAACCTCGGGTCGAAGACCAAGTTCGCGAAGTTCATCGCCAAAGCCCCAGCGTACGAGAACTCTAGCACAGTTAGGTGTGAGCCTAACCCCAGCTCCAACTTCAACTTCATCAAAAACGGGCGCTGATTCAAGGACAGTAATCTGATGGCCTGAAGATGCTAGACAGAGAGCTGCAGAGAGACCACCTATACCACCACCAACCACAAGTATGGAAAGCTTCTTCTCAGCTTTTGGTATATTTTCGAGATTATCAGCCATTGGCCTAGCTCGGAGAACGAGAGCAGGTGCTCCTTGAAGTCACACGTGAGTGCGGTTCGACCTTGTGTTCGTGTAGCACGTTAAATATGTATTCAAAAAAAAATAAAAATGAAGTCACACGTGACCGCAGTGGTAAGCAGGTGCAAACATAGCAGGCCCCTCAACATAGATCGTGCAGGTACTGTACATCCATGCAAACGCAAGGCGAAACAAAGACTTTCACACAAGTCTACAGAGTGAAAATATACATCCACTACCGCCCTGATTCGCGAATTAACACTCGGAAAATATCAAACACAATTAATTAATCTTCAGCAACTCAACTTCGAAGATGAGGGTGGAATTGGGAGGAATCACCGGCGGATATCCGTCCGCTCCGTATCCCTAAAAGTCGATGGCGTTTAGAGTAGCTCAATTTATTCTCAGATGATACGTACGTAGTCAGGAGTAATAGTGAGCGTCGCTTTCTCGCCCAGTGAGAGTTGAGGAACACCTGGATCACAATAAGCAGTGTTCACGCTCGTCTAAAAGTAACGTACCTTCATCCCATCCCTTGATCACTCCGCCGACGCCAATCTGAGTTTCAAAAGGTGAGCCACGGTCCCGGCTGCTGTCGAACTAGGGTTATACAATAAGCCAAAAGAATTTGCGCCAGTGGAGGTATCGGCATATCGCACCTTTTTGCCATTGGTGAGCGTACCGACGTAGTGGATCTGGACCGTGTCTGATTGCGAAAGATAGTTATTAGCTATAGAACGTAGTCATGTCGCTAAATTATCCAGCTCAACATACCACCTTTTTTCGGGAAGGTCTGGTAGCGATTGGCAGAGGAAAAATATGGCCATTGTGAACTTGAAATCATAGAACGGCTGTTAATCGACTCACTTTGCCATCGCCCGGGCTAATCCTTTCGACTTGAACGCCCATGCTGGTTGATCGGTTTGGATCACTATGGGGTGGAGGTGATTGTGGAAGTTGGAAGAGTTGGGACGTAACGGTGGACTATTATATGCTCTCGCGCCATTATTTGTTATTGATGCTATCATCCCGTGACTGATCAGGCCAATCAACGACTTGGCTTTGTTTGGTCTAAAGATGACTTGGCGGCTGAAATCTCTGGTGAAGAAACCCAATACTGAAGATTATTCTGTGATGTGTATTTTGCATTGGGATTACATTATCTCGAGTAGCTGGACCCCAAAAACTAAGGTAGCGTGAGGTGGGATAACGGGAGCATCAGGGAAAACATGGCATACAACTTAACTTTAAGTGACTTGAATTATGCCTAATTAACCGCTTTAGCAGGTTACGGACTCTCCCATTTTCATTCAGCTTAATTGAGTTTAAATGAACCAGAAGGATCAATAATTTAGCTCAATTTAGCTCAATTTAATGTGGATTTATTGAATTTATTGAACCCAGAGGAGTTTCATAACTTCAATAAATCTGACTAAATTATTCACAGTTACACGTACCCAAACAGGTTAGATAGTCATGATGTATCGGAAAGGTAAGCATCAATCATGATATCAAGGATTGACCTCAGTGCTGATCAACAATCAAAGAGCCAGATCAGGCACAGAGCACTCGCAATAATGGAGAAATGAAGGTTTAGAACGTACGCTGGAAAAAAATCTGAAGATCTTAGCCCGTTTTTCGACGGTTCCGACTATTTTAGACCAGTTGCCCGGCCCAGACCCAGGCACATGTGATGGCTTGTTTGCTCTAAGGGAGCCAAGGGCTTGATTTGTTTGGCCGCATCTTAGTCAGACAGTATGTGTAATCAAAACAGATCATATTACTATTATGGAGTCCTGGGTATAAAACACGTGCCCTCCCAGCGCCTACTCTGGCAGGACCGCCCCGCGCTTAGCTGTTTGCCGACAGCCCCAGACGCCCGCTCGCCGACCGCTGCTCAGGGACCCCGCCTCCCGCCTCCCGCCTCCCGCCTCCCGCCTCCCGCCTGCCGCCTGCCGCCTGCCGCCTGCCGCATCCTGATCCCGGCTCCGAGCCCGGATTCCTAACACCGGATCTCCGACGCCGGAGCTTTCGGACTTTCGGCCCGCTTGCCCGTCATCTCCCCGCCGCTCGCCGCTTGTCGCCCGCCGCCCGCCGCCCGCCGCCCGCCGCCGCCCGCCTCGGGCTCACTCGCACCTGTTCACGCTTCTTGTCCCACGCCACCCACGCCCCTCTCTCCCACTCGCCGTTTGCCCGGCCCCGCCCTCGGCGTGCCTGCTGCTAACCGCATCGCCGCCAGCCCCAATCTGCCTTCCGTGGCCGCAATCCTAACCCGCGGGGCTCAGCATCGTGCCCGACGTGCTCTCGCCCATCCGCCCCTCAATTATTCGCGTTCCGCCCGCACATTCGCATCCGCTCGCCCACACTCGCCCGACTAGCGCATATAGCCCCTCCGATTGACCAAGCTACCTAAGATGGTGTCATGACCTGACACGCCTTCCTGAATATATTCTGGATTAATAACATTTTCCAGAGACAGTTTCCTTTCTTGGTATATTTATATCACATGACTTATGGAATGTTCTGGATCGCTGACCTAAGATGTATTTCAACTCGTTTTGCAAATACCGGAATGACTCACGATTGCACCATCGGTATGTACATGTAGATTTGATCGTGGCTGATAGCATGTATATAATGAGGGCGAGTTCGTCGGTATCTAACCAAGAACTCGACCTCTTCGTCAATACAGAGTTCTCTCTCATTCTTCTAGTCACTGAGCTCCTTAGAGTTCATACTCTTAACTATATCCTTCTTATCCTCGGAGCTCTGACAGATGGCATGGCCAATGAGCAATAGTTCGCTTGTATCGCGCATAAACGGGGATAGGCCAGAGGATGGCTTACCTGGAAGTGTTGAAGGGTTACACACGGAAATCCTTCGAATACGTGCGCTCGCGGATGAGGCTGAGCTGAACGAGGATCGGCTGGAAGATGATCCAGAATCAGCACTTTATTATCGGCGTACGCATACAAATGGGCTATCTAAACGCAAGCGCGTCAGCAATGAACTCGATGCCAATCTTGAAGCCGAACTTCGGCAAATACGAACAAGAAACTCACTGGGGTTTTCAAGCTCCGACGAGCACGAGTTGAGAGCAACCCTTGATCAAATGCGTGCGCTATACGAAGACGACGATCTGGAGCCCGAATGGAACGCGTCAGCAATTGCTCAGCATGATCTAGATATGGACGAAATTCTCAACGACCGCCGGTACTCCCGTATTTGGGAGCTAGTATTCAACCCTACAATCGATGATCTTGAGTACGGGCGCGCATCGCTAATGCGATTACTCATGGAGCCAGGCGAGGCCGAGCCGAACGTCGAGGTTGGAGGAAGGATGCAGAGGGATCCTAAAGTGCGCCTGCCGTACACGATAACTTGCGCGTTAAAGAAGACCAATTGGTTTGAACGGTCTTTTGAGTGGCAAAATCAGGACTTCCGCAAGTTTTATGGGTGAGCATGATTTTATTTGTGAACATTGGAGTGTTGCTCACCGCTGTGGTAGCATGTCAAAATCAACATTTTGGGAGATCGTACGTCGGATAGAGTACCATGAGGTTTTTGGAAGGAGAGGGCATGGCTCTGGAAGACGGCAGCGCCCGGTACCTTACCAGCTCGGGGTATTCTTGCTACGTTACGGGTGTCAAGGGTCGGCGGCACGAATTCCGATGTTGTTGACATCGATTGGAGAAGGAACCGTGCTGCTGTACTGCCGGCGTGTTATCCACGCACTTCGTACGTTCGGTCTGACAGTGGTTGGGTGGCCGACCGCAGAGAGGAAAAAGGTAATCATGGCCGCGTTTCAAAAGAAATGCGGCCTGAATGGTATTGTCGGCGCGCTTGACGGAACATTGATCGAATTATCGCACAAGCCGATTGTCGAAGGGGATACATATATATCTAGAAAGGGATTTCCAGCTGTAAGCATATTCTTGGCAACTGAGAATAGGTTAAGCTTACCTTGATTATAGCTAACAATTCAAGCAACATGCGATCACGAAGGCCGTTTCACTTCGTTTCAAAGTGGATTACCAGGTAATATGCCGGACACATTCGTTTGGAACAACTCCGAGCTATGCCGTAGACACAACCAAGTCTTTGAGCCGGGAGAGTTTCTGTTGGCGGATGGAGGTATGTGAACATTGGTTCTTTAATGGATTATAGCACTTACAAGATACCTGGTTAGGATATCCGCTCTCTCCGTTTGTGGTCATTCCATTTAGCCGGCGGGAGCGACGGTTCGACGAAGAGCGGAAGCTTCTGTTTAATAAGAAGATTAGCAGAGCTCGCATCGTCATTGAACACACCTTTGGTAAGCTAAAGGGCCGATTTCCCGCATTGAGGCTGCTCGGACCAGTTGAGAACATGAGGGACTTGTATTGAGCGGTAGAAGCGTTGATGGTGCTGCATAACATATGTTATGATTTGCATGATCGCGTTGATGGTTTTGCCGACAACTTCACACAGTCGCGCATCGATAACAACCAGGATGTATACAATTATGTCGAGCAAGAACCTGATGTAGCAGAGCTGGACGTTAATGACGGAGAGGAGGTATTTAGAGGGGACTTACGTGATGCAGGAGTCTTCTTCCGAGACCGGTGCATGGACATTATATGCCCTAATTAGTCATATATCTTACTCTCTTTGTCGTAATATAAGGATGTAAAGACGAGTTTATTCTCATGTACAGAGGGGTGCATGTACACGAGAGCAATCAGTCGCATTGTATATGTCTAAAGTTTTATTATCAGCCGGTGCTCTGTGTGATACATAAACACTTACCATGTAATTAAGCAAACCGCGCCAGTTGTCGTTGGGTTAACGCGTACTTACCACCGCGATAAATAGACAAGAGAAAAAGGGAAATCATGATGCGTCTAAATGTCCAACATCAACCACCTGTCTGGTAAACGAATACAATTACATACCGTGGTTGTGTTTTTTTTGTTTTTTTGTTTTCGTTATTTTGTATTTTTTTTTTTCAAACGAGAGGTTGAAGAAGAACAAGGAAAAGAACAAGGATTGGGGAAGGGTGGGTGGATACTCAAGATACCTAAGGTAATCCATCGTAAGCTAGCACACGTATAAGTAACTTTGTACGCACCGCATTCAAAAGATTACGTTGTGGACCGTACGCATACTGCGCGCTCGGCACTAAAAAGATGGCCCCCGCGGCCTGGCCGGCTCGGTACCAATATCGTGAGCGCTCGACTTTTCGCAGCCGGGGCCGTCTTCAGGGACGAGCGCCGGGGTGGCCAATCGACAATGCCGGGGCAAGGGTGAGCCTGAATAATGGCTTGGGCCGCTGCCGGGGGTCTGCGAGGACTGGCGTTGCGTACGGACAGGTGTAAACAGGGACGACTGGCGGGGCGAATGGATAGACAAGCCCGTGAGGGGGCGAGGTGCGGGACTGGGAGCAGTGCGAGCAACGACGGGGCTAGCAGAGGAAGGGGCAAGGACACCAGCAGCTACCGCAGTTGCATGCATCGCGGCGCTGTAGATATCGCTAGCCGTTGCGCGCACCTGATCAGTGGCAAGTGGATCGCGTAAAACGTCGCGGCACGAGTCGAGGAGCTGTTTCCTCTCCTTCAAACTGATATCCGCCTCCATCTGAGTCCTCTCGATCTTGACCCGCTCGAGATTCAGTTCGTGTTGCCGCTCCTTCGTCGCCGCCAATATCTCTTGCTCCTTCTGAATTACCCAAGTACCGTCAACCGAGCCTTGACGAAACTCTCAAATCAGCTCAACCCTAGAACCTGATGAGACATCCGCCGGGGAGTGTGTCGTTGTGGATCCCACAGCGCCGCGATCGCCAGCAGTCGTGCGATTGCCCGAACGAGGAGGCACTGGCTGACGAGGGACCACGTAGCCACCAGAGTTAAGCTGTTTGCGCATGCCATGCGCAGCAACGGAAGCCGAGGAGTTAGGCTCTGAAATGGTGGATGGAGCAGATGGGAGCGACGAGACAGAACCTTCGACAGCCAAGTTATCCGAGGGCTCGACCTCTTGAGCCTTGCCTTTGCCTTTATCGGACGATGACTGAGCGACGGATGATGCTTGAACGGTGGATGGACCAGCCGCAGCGTCGTCATAGTCATAGTCATAGTCGTCGAGGTTGCTGTTGTTTGTCCAAAACGAGCTAGCATCTGATCCGAACGGGGACACACGGCCACTTTGGTAATTGGGTGGTGAATAGGTTGGATGGCCATCCAAACTATTAAAATGTAATCAATAAAATAGTAAACGAATACCAGATGTTACTTACTACGGAGTCATTAAGGGAAGATACGCAGGCCCGCCGCCTGCGTTGGTGGCATAAAGAAGATACGACCAAGCGGCATAACCGTCAAGAGTGCCATGATCGCCTCGGTGAAGAAGGATGTAACCGTTGATTGTATCAAGCACCTCAGGCTCCGGGCGGGAGAAATCGATCACTGCGTTAGCAATGAGGTCTTGGAGCGTGACGGTCGCAGTCCAGGTCCTGCAAATAAGGCGGAGTCGACCGTGGATAGTCTTAACCTTGCGTTTGCCCTTGAACTTATTCTCAGCGAGCTGAGAGCCCAGTTAGCGGGCTGCATTGGGTCGTGTGGTAAAGTACCTACATCAACGAGGACTTTGGGGTAACCTGTGGCCTTTGGCGCCGCGAGTGCCGCTCGAAGGATCTTCTTGTTTCGCGGAGAATACGGGTGCTTGAAAACAGCTTGAATAATCGCAAAATCTTCACATGCCAGCCAACGGTTGTGCGAGCGGTCACCAGGACAGGAGAATAGCTTTTCAAACTGCGCTGGCGGAATTACCTTGTCATGACCGCCAGGATATAAGGACCACGGGTAATGTGGGGCCGGAGCAGGCGCAGGAGCGGGCACGGGAGCAAGAGCAAGAGCGGGCGCAGGCGCAAGAGCGAGAGCGGGCGCGGGCGCGGGCGCGGGAGCGGGCGCGGGAGCGGGCGCGGGAGCGGGCGCAGGAGCAAGAGCAGGCGCAGGAGCGGGTAGCGGCACGGGATTTGGGGCGGGATTTGGAGCAGGGGCCTGTTTAAACTCAATCCCCTCAAGCTCGTCAAACAGCTGCAACGGGAACGACTCCTGTTTAACCAACGGCACGGGAGAACGGTTACGTTGAGTAAACGGCGGCCCATCAAAGAGCGTAGCCGCGTCCGGCGGAGACGACGAGAATGTGAGGTCGATGACATCGTCGTCATATCTAGTGGCGGGAGCGCGCGAAATATGGACGGGTTGAGTATAAGGCCGCCCGATATTGTAGGTGCTAGCCAAATAATTGCCTGCGTTAGACGCCCGAGAGAAGTTTTTGCCGAAAGGAGGAGGAGCAGGCAACCGTGCAACGCGAGTCTGAGCACGAGGCGGGCCCCTGTTGTTGATAGTCGGAGTGGGCGGTTGGCCAAGTGCGTGAGACCGAGAAGCGCCAGCTGCGTGGCTTAGCCGCGTGGCTTGTGTAGTGGCCTCATACTCCACACGAGAGTATGTAGCACCGGGAGCGGGATAACCGTACAGAAAGTCAGGCGTAGGTTTGCATTCTTCTAGTTGCTGATAGCCCCAGGCAACCTCTTCGGCTCCATGTGTTGCAGCGTCGTGATTGACATCGTAAGTGGAATGCGGATCGAATGAGCCGGGGGCATAAGTCGCTGCATGAGCATAAGAATTCGAGAAAACAGAGCGAACAGGAGACAAATTTGGGTCTGCATGAACCCTTTGATTAGCAGGTGTTGAGACGTTAACCGCGGAGGACGCACCACATGAAGTATGGATATTGGCGGGATGACGCGCCACAGACGAGACAGAACCAAACGGCAGAACATTATTAACGGGACGAGGCGAGTTAACCATGAGCGGGGATCTACCCGTAGCAACGCTAGGAGGTGGGGCATGATAGGCCGTCACAGCGTCCGGCGTTTGCAGGCTGTAGGTATTTACGAATCTAGGAGATACTCTTGCCAAATCCTCGGCAGCAGAGCGAATCGGAGGCAAAACATTTACGGAAGGGTCATGCAGATGCCGCAAAGGTGGAAGGGATTGGTATGAGGCCACCCTATTGGCCATAGAGGGTGACTTAACTACCCCAGAGACAGTGCGCATAGGCGGCAGCTGAATCCGATCACCATCCTCGTACTCCGAGTGGCCAGTGCGAGCAGAGAGATACATTCCAATCTATTTGACCAATCAGAACGCGTAAAAATATAATATAAACTACTCACTGGTTCAGATACCACGCTTTCGGGCGGACCATAATTGTTGGGTTGTGGCGATAAATGGTGACCTGTGGTAATCGGTGTCTTAAATCAGATAAACCAAAAGATGAGTGATATAAGTTACACGTACGACGCTTTGGGGCACGCGGGTTATCGTTTGAAGACGAGGTTAAAGCGCGAGGCCGACCGGCGCCCGAGTGCGAGGTAGAAGACGCTTCGGAGCCGGATTCAACGCGGTATGGGACGCCGGCAGCATTCAACTCCGCCCTACTGGCCTGAATTTCGGTCAGTAAACAAGTCCGTATGCTTCAGTCAAGGTCGCAAACCGCCAGAGCCCAAGCTAACTCAGGGTCATCGTCGTAATGCGCGTTGGAGTCGTATGCAAGCCTAAAAAAAAGAGATGAGTCAGTGCTCCACTAAGTTAAGAGCGTTGACAGGAGAATATACTCGTCCGCCGCCCCTTCGTCGGTGGCTGGAGGATAGCCAACCATACGCTGGAAATGGATGGAGTTGACGAGATGGACAAGTTGTGAAAGGCGGTTGAGAGAATCGCCTTCGTCGGGGAGGGACCGGTACCGTAGAGAGATAGCGGTAGGGTCATGGTACGACACCGGCACGCTTATAAGCATGGAGGAAAACGTTGGACGCGTCGGGGGTGTTGTGGTGGCAGACTGGACTTAGCATAGTTTGGGACAATCAGGGTCGGGCCAGAGTCACGTGACCCAACTCCAGCGCGTGTTCAACTTCAACCACGGCTGATGAGTCGTCGCGAAAATGTCTTTACGGAACGTGTCAATGTAAGTCTATACTTACGCCGTACGCCACTGGCCCTCTACTAACCAATAGCGTCTCAGGATGAGACAGATCAAGCCCGCCAACTTAGTCTGAGCCAGTCAAATGAAGGTCAGCCGGTCTCGGAACATGCACGTACGTTGGCCAACAAGGTATGGTATAAATTTTTTATTTTTACTGTGCCTGCGAGAGGCGTGTGCGCTCACAGTTAGAATCGGTACACGTGTACCCTAACCCAGCTTTGAACAAGCGCCTGGAAAATGAACTTACGACTGAATTATTGCCGTCACCCGTTCTGGTTCGTGAGGTGAGCACTGGATTTTTCCTAAATTCAGCCATATCCGCGCAGATGTCTCATGGCCGCTGGTCTAGGTCCTCCAGGTCGGCATCCACCACGCTTCATTTAGCCCTCAGTGAGTTAATTTTCGTAAAGATGTATTAACGCGCTCCAACCCTTTCATCCAGCTGTAGTCACACCTGCCCGGAGCTCATCCGGCTGCCATTCACTTGTGGAAGAGAATTTGTTGAGTGTCCACAAGTCAACGTTAGCGGGTTGGGACGCTGAATACGGCACGTTGCAGCACGGCAAAGTCGATCAGGTACTTGTTCGGCCATAGGTGAGCAATTTACTTGAATGTTTGCGAGAACATGTCGACACTGATGGCGAAATACGCTCCAGCCGGTCAATAGCGTTGCAGTCGCGTTAGGTTAGAGCCCGTCTGTCACTGCGTATCGCGCATGTCGGTCAAATGAACGACCTCAACCGTGCGATTGTCACGTACGAACACGCCATCCGCCACAACGCCCATTCGATCGCCGGCCTCACCCAGATCGCCGGGATCGCATGTATTCACGAGAATTACCCTACGGCAAGTCCGGCCTTTGTGTGTCATATGCCCGCTCACACCCGTTCAGGCCGTCGAGTATTTCTAACGCGTGCTCAGCCTCCAGCGCAAGAACGGTGATGTCTGGTCTGCCCTGGGTCACCGCTTCCTCATGCAAGGCGATCTCCAGAATGCCTGTCCCGCTTATCAACAGGCCCTCTACTATCTCCCCAATCCAAAGGTGCCTTTCAATTGCGAGTCCAACCATTCCATGGCTTACGCTCACTCAATAGCTTCAGGCCCCGAAATTCCATGTAGACATCTTGGTGCATCATCGGCGTGCTCTATTACAACATCAACCAGTTCCACGAGGCTTTTGACATCTATTTGTGAGTGATTCATACTAGCCCGTCAAGTTCAGAGGTGGAGTGTAATCTAGAATATATTACGAAGGAATCCAACCGCGCGGTGCACTAAGTTAAATTTATTCTCATCCGGCAGCGTGATGTGCCACGATCGACCTTGCTTCGGTCGGTGAGCCACGTTTACTCGTCAATAATTTAACCGTAATATTTTCGCCCCTTCCGGACCCAGACCATCGCCTGGACAAGAGGGCGGCTTATCCTGATCGAGCTTTATCCGGAGCAGGCAGAGGCTTCCGCGCCCGGACCAGAGAGATGAGCGCAAACGTGTTTATACTTGGTACGTGAGTTCTTGCTTGGCCTTGAAGGAATTCGCCTTACCATTCCAACCTCTCGTCGCACTTTGTCCCTTGCATCATGTCCGAATTCTTTTTTGCTTCTCTCGCCACTTCCGACGTCACGTCCAGTCCATTTTTTGTGAAAACTGACCATTTCGTGACTGTGGGATGTGCTCTCGCCGCTCTTCTTTCCAATCCAAACACCCCGCTCGACGCTCCTCCTGAAGCTCTCACGGTGGCCCAGTACCGGCGTGCCGTTGAACTGATTTGTCCCCGTCTTCCGTTTGAAGAGGTCGATTCAGAGCTGGAGAAGATGCACGCGATTTTCGACAACGAATTCATGGACGGTCTTCGCAAGGCAGCCAACGGCGTGAGGACTCATAGGCGCTGGCTACGATTAGCCGTTGCCGATTGGGACTCGAAGGACGCAGATACACGCGGCCCCGAGCCACTCGAAATTGCGATGGCCCGTGCTGGCGTGCTGGCGGCTACAGCCCTTATCGATTCCAGCGCTGCTTTCGACACTGCGCCAGTAGACACAACGCGTGGCAAACTAGCTCTGCTCGTTGTCGAGAAGATGGGCCTCCTCGAGTTGCTTGAGCGCTCCAAGGTCAGCAAGGATGCAACATTCGAGGTAAACTCACGCTTCTTGTCGAATGCATGGAAGCTGATACTATGTATTTTAGGCGACCCGCCTTGTTCTACGCTTTTACAACGTCATTTGAGCACAAGTAGGAAGCAACACTTTTGCTTGTACGAACAGGTTCCCCTATGCCGTAAGTTTAGATATAGTTCCCACGAGTAAACCTAACTGATTCATGTCAAATAGCTCTTTATGTCTAAATACATCACAAATGATATCTTTCTCCGTATTCCTTACTCAAATGAATCTTGAATGCAAGCGATCTAACTAACTTGGTATGTAAGTGTAGTTTTAGACGCAAGGTAAAGTAGGTGGTAGCTATATGCGCTAGTTAGGCGGACGCAGGGCGAGCGGATGCGAACGGGGCTGGCGGCGATGCGGTAGCAGCAGGCGCGCCGAGGGCGGGGCGGGGCGAACGGCGAGTGGGAGAGAGGGGCGTGGGTGGCGTGGGACAAGAAGCGTGAACAGGTGCGAGTGAGCCCGAGGCGGGC
>WSLO01000505.1:0-11832 GCA_019677385.1 Ceratobasidium sp. 392 | reverse complement strand
TCATCCTGCTCCTCCTCGATGCGCTCCAGTCAAAACTACCAGGCATGGGCAGACTCGCATCCTCGTCGTCTTCCGACTCGCTGTCGTCGCTATCTTTTGGTCCAGCAGGCGTCATCTCGTGTTCGTCTTCAGCACTCATGACCCGTCGTGGAGGCAACGGACTGGTCAAATGAGCGGTCACTTGATCCGAATGGGAAGCAACCTTGCGCAACGGGGGAACCTGAATCAAGGTTTCGTGTGACGAGGGATCTTGCCACCCTCCCGATTCGGTGCTCATCACGCTCTCCAACGGCACCGCCAGACTCGTCGTCCGTTCCGGCATCCCAGGCCTCTGGCCGAGCGTCAACCGATTCGCAGCGCGCACGGCGTTGATCGCATGACGCCATCGTTGGCGGGGTGTGTACTTGGTCCTCAAGCCGGCGCTAATATCGATGTCTGGCACGGACGATGACCGTTTCGTTAGCCACTTGTAAACAGAATTAGTGACAGCTGTCAAAGTGGGGTGGGATTGAGCGCTTACCGGGTGCTTGAGAGCTTCCGCCGCGGTAGGTCGGGCTGCAGGATCCGGGTTGAGGAGGAACTTGATAAAGTCCTTGGCTAGCAACGGTGTCAGTTAGGCGCTCGTTGGGCAAAAATGGAGAGCATACCTGATTCGGAGATGTGGGACCAGAAAGAGTGGTGGAATTCGATGCGAGCGCGCATTGTTTCTTGAACGATTTCATCTTGGGTCGTTGCGCGGAATGGAGAGTAGCCACAGAGCAGAACGTAGGTGATGATCCTGGGAGAAAATGAGAACGAGGCGAAGAGGAAGCTGGATGGACACACCCTATGCTCCAAATATCGACCGGTTTGCCGTGACCCGTGCCGTTGAGAACCTCTATGCGGGTGTTAGATGCATATACTAAGGATAGAATAGACGTACCCGGCGCTACATAGCCAAAACTTCCTGCGACGGTTTGCAACTGCTCTTCGGGAGAATGTAGATGCTTGGCGCTACTGGGGTGAGAAAGGGCAAATGAGATTGACGGACGACTTACATGCCAAAGTCGGCGATGACGAGACCAGAGTCGTCGGCCTTGGTACGGTAGAGAATGTTCTCGGGCTTGAGGTCTCGGTGGACGATGTCGTGGGCATGGAGGTAGGCAACGCCGTCGAGGATGGCTAAAACGGCCCCGATGGCATCGCGCTCGGTAAATTTGCCGCGCTCGGTGATGCGCGCAAAGAGTTCGCCGCCGACGGCAAGCTCGAATGCGAGATAGTACTTTTCGCGAGACTCGAACCACTCGTAAAACTTGACGACGTGGTCGTTGTCAAGTCCACGGAGGACCTCCATCTCGCCCCACACCGCGGCCTCATTGCCCTTGACGCGCTTCTTGGAGATGGACTGTGACGTGAGCGTACGTGATTAGTACGAGAGCTAAATATACCGCGCACACCGACCTTAAGCGCCACGTCGAGTTTCGAGCCGTCCTTGCGCGTCCACGTCGCACGGAGCACTTTTCCGAATGTTCCCTTGCCCAGCTCCTCGTGAATCTCGTAGGCCAGCTTCTTCTGGAACGACGGGGGCTGGGGAAGCAGCTTTTCCTGCAGCGTCATGCGCACCATGGTGGTCGGGTGTATCTCCAGGCACAAGCGCCGGGGTCACGTGTAGCGGGAGGCTGTTCACCCACGACGGCCACGACCACGATGCCGCCGAGCTCGAGCTCTCCCACGTCGGGCGCGTCGAGCCAGAAGCTGAGCAAGCTGCTGCACAAGCACGAGCCACCGGGCGGATCGAGCAGCCAGGCGCCGGAGCCCAGTCGCTCGCGGCGCATCCCACGCAAGCCGAGCCGGACGCCGCACGACTCGTCGCCCACGCTCTCGGTCGACCAAGCCTCCACCACCGGCGCCGAGCTGTCCCGCGCGCCTAGCACCGCCAGCCAGGCCGTGGCCCGTGCGCAGACCCGCGCCAATCCCGCCCCGGAGCTGACCGTCATCGCGCCCTCTCCGTCGGTCCGCCTCGGCGATCTGCCCACCCGGCTCACCAGCTGGTTCTCACACCTGACCGGATCCAGCACCGACCTCGGACTCGCCAGCAACTTGTCTTCAGCCGCCCAGATGGTCCCCTCTTCGTCGCCCAGGCGCGTGCCCAGTCTGTCCCGTGGCTCGCCCAGCGACGGTGGCCCCCTTTCTGCCGCCGCCCGCCACGGCAGGGGTCACCTGGACAAGGTCATGCGATACTTGACCGACAGTGACGCGACGCCCGACCACTGCACGGACCCCATCTGGTTGCTCGGCGTCCAACATCCCGGCCACGAACCCCCCGACCCGAGCCAGTCCCCGCCCCCGACACAGAGCCCGACGATGCCCAGCCACCGACGGGATTCGACCGAGTCGAGCTTGGCCACGCAGCTGCACCGCAAGAACCGCGTGCCACCCGGAGGCTTTACCCTCCACCCAAACCCCTCGCTCACCTCTGTCTCCTCATTTACGATCGAGTCGGGTGGCCCCAGCAAATACGCTGGCTCGTGGCCGCCCGCGTTCTACGAAGATTTTACGTCGCTCTTATGGCTCACATATCGTTCTCACTATACCCCCATTCGCGACACCTCGCTCGAAGCCCTCGCTCCCCTCGCTCCGTGCGACATGGACATGCTCCCGCGCGAGTCCCTTCCCGCGAGCCCTCGCCGCTGGAACTGGCCGGGCCAGGCCGACAAGTCCTGGACCTCGGACACCGGCTGGGGCTGCATGCTCAGGACCGGCCAGAGTCTGCTCGCCAATGCGCTCATCCACCTCCACCTTGGACGCAGTAAGTTTGATCTCAAACTCTGTAATTTTAGCTAATTTTGTCCTAGACTGGCGACGACCACACTATCCCATGTTTGCCGAGGAACACGCCGTCTATGTCAAGATCCTCACCTGGTTCTTCGATACCCCTTCTCCTCTCGCTCCCTTTGGTGTCCATCGCATGGCTCTTGCTGGCAAGGCCCTCGGAAAGGACGTCGGTACATGGTTCGGTCCTAGTACCGCCGCCGGTTCTATCAAGTGAGTTGATCTGTCACTCCCCAATCTCACGCTCATCGCCCCCAGAACGCTCGTCCATGCTTTTCCCGAGGCCCAACTCTCGGTGTCCTTGGCCGTAGATGGAACCGTGTTTGCCTCGGACGTGTACGCTGCGTCCCACATGGGCATGGTTGCGTCGGGTGGTAGAAGCATCTCCTCTCGGAAGAGTGCGGCGAGGTGGGGTGGCCGGGCTGTCCTCATTCTTGTCAATGTTCGTTTGGGCCTCGCCAGTTTTAATCCTATCTATTATGAAGCACTCAAGGTGGGTTCGATTTTTTAATTAAATTGATTCATTTTAACTCTTCTACAGTCTTTATTCCAATTCCCTCAATCAGTCGGTATCTCTGGGGGACGACCCTCTTCATCCTATTATTTCGTCGGCACCCAGGCAGACAGTCTTTTTTACCTCGACCCACATCACACACGCCCAGTCATTCCCCTTCGCCCCCCGCCCTCGGTTGCACCCGACCCTCCAGAGGACGACGAAAACGACCCGGAATCACCTAATGTTCCAGCCACGCCCAATGCCAAGCAACGCCGACCGTCCACACCCGAACCTCACCCTACACCTCGTCCACGCATCAGCTCACCGGCGAGCCCAGCTTCATCGTCCTATACCGAGTCGAACGTTTCGCAAAACTATCCTCGTGGTCGATCCAGCCTTTCACCTCCTTCGTATCATCCGCCCTTACCGCCGGCTGTACTCCCCTCGAGTCTACCGATGAGCAAACTCCAGCCGCTGATACCCGGTGGAATCGACTCTCCGGATGGAATCCACTATTGCGCCGCATACAGCGCGGCAGAGCTCCGCACCTTCCATTGCGACCGAGTTAGAAAGATGCCGCTTAGCGCGTTGGACCCAAGCATGCTCCTCGGCTTTTTATGTCGTGACGACGCGGAATGGAAAGACTTTAGAGCCCGAGTCGCAGACGTACGTCCACGTCATTCCCTCGCCATGACCGGAGTTTGAATCTAACCCTCTAACCAATAGATGAGCAAAACGACACGCACGCTATTTTCAATTGCAGATGAACGTCCGTCCTGGGGTGACATCGACTCGGACGACATGGGCCTCGAATCGGTGTCCGAGCCCGACATTGATTCCGTCGCCGACGACCCAGACGACTTTTTTGATACCCAGACTGGCGAGAGCCGGTCCGTTCGTTCGAGCGCTGGTGGAAGCCAGTATGCTCGTGTACTAGCTGCCAAGCACGCCGAAAGCGCATCCCAACCTAGACGGGGCGAATCCGAGTTGAGCACGACCGACGAGTCAATGGAAGTCGTCACACCCGGTCCACGTCATTCCTCCAAGTTTGAACACACACCGGCGGCCAAGGATGCGACAGTCGATGATGAAGACGAGGACGATGATGATTGGGTTGACCCTACGCCCCCACCCGCAGACGTTCGACAACTTCCTCGCGCAGAAAATGGAGCACCAATCTCCGTCTCGATCTCTGCTACGCCTTCACCCGATTTACTTCCTCTCCCACCTTCAGCGATGCGCGCGTCCGAATCACCATCCTCGAGCGAGGCCCAAGACTCACCTGTCGGAACCGGTCAATTCAACCGATCGCGAGAAGGACAGGACCGGTACCCTTTCCCTGCCGGAAATGATGACGGAGCCAACGAACCCATCCGGTTACCTAAATCTTCCGGCAAACCTCCACAACTGCGCAACGTCCGAGCCCGAGACGGAGGACGAACCAAGAGCGGAGGTGTACGAGGTCTCGTTGGGATGGAAGGCACCGGTGACGATTTTTAGCCGGTCATGATGACGACTTTTTAGCTCGGACGCTTTGATCCATATTCTCTTGCATTTGATGTGGTTTGGCTTGTCATGGGCTGGGCTCAAACTTATGGAAGCATTTATTCCCCTTTTTCCTTTCCTCTTTCCTATGTGATTTCTTTTTGTATCTCGTCTTGGCAAGCATGGTGTGACATAATCGAGTTTGTACAAAAGCATGAGTATAGAAAACTGCATTACTTTAAATCGGATCGGACCAAGCTTGTTGTATGAAACAATTCCGAGTGGCCCCGGGTGGCTGTTGTATCGGTGTCATCGAGCGATGGTGCTGATCTGAATGTGTTATTCTGCCAGGGCGTGAGGGGGCCGATAGGCGCCGTGGCGTCGGTAGCCACGCGACAACACGCATCTGCTTTGCGAGATCTACGCAATAAGTAGTCTCCCGTTGGACATCGCTTTTACTCTGCTAGACCTCACGGTTAGGTCACACTCTCGTAAAGGGCAGCTGCTTGGCATTGAAGGATGAATGTATTCTCCTCCCCCGCTATTCTCGACCGCTCAATTGAATCAAGTTCAGGCGCAACCATCAACGACAACGTCCAGCGTGAGTAAGTGATATGCCGTGTAATTACAAATATCTTCGCAGAGCTAGCCGGTGTATTTCTCTTTCTCCTGAATGATATGGAAAGCAGTGGTATCCGAATATGTTATTGACCAAGTCACCTCACCAGTGAGAGTGGAGGTGGCTATGCCATCGCCACGCCTTGTTTGCGCGTCTTTTCTAGACGTTGATCACATGCGACCGTTGGTATGAGGGAAACAGTGGGCGTCTAGAGCCTGATTGAATCGTTCAGTGGGATGTGGATAACTAATTACCCCACGATTGTCGCCCTGTGTTTATGAAGCAATTCAGTACCTCGCTGTTGGATTAAGTACTTCGGAATATACCCCTATCCCAGTGTTAAGCTATATGCGTACAAATCACATCACTAATTCTCCCAGTACTCAGAAACCGGTAGGGGCGTGCATGCTAAACAGCGGAAGACTCACGAATACAAAAATATGCAGAATATTAATAGTATGTTCTTGTCCTGGTAATTTTCAGCGGCAGCTTTGGCGAAGGTGACTCGATATCACACAACTCAGTCGTATATAAAGTCTTCCATGTCATTACGAGACGGCTGTAAAACCCGAAATTACGCACTGCAAGGCAGTAGAGCCACCAGTATGGCCATAAGCAGAATATGCTCTCAGTGCGCACCCGCTCATCCAATCGGCCCCTAAAATCTCAGGTTTTAGGCTTCAATAAAGCCCCTTGCACTGTTTCGGACATTGTGGTAACTTACGAGTAAGAACAGATCCTTAGCTCCGCATATTGCCGTGTTCGACACGTCTCTGTGCCAGCTCAGCATCATGTTTATCCGCAAGTAATACTTCACCAGCCCCTCCTTTGGCTTTATAATGAAGGTTTGCGTCCCAGCCAGAAGTCTTGGCGGTGAAGCCTGATATAGGCTTCGCTTGAAGTGCCTGATTATATACCGGTAGTTTTGATGGTTGTGTTCATTCCGACTTGCGCATATACGAATCCTCGCTGGTATGGGGTGGGTATAAAGCATGTTGAAATCCAGGGAGTGAAGGTTCAAAATGCCAGAGATTTGCGACAAGTCTAGCGCTTATACTAATACTGGCTGGTTTCTCATCGCGGGGTGAATGTTCATTATATAAGAAAAACTAATTGAATGATCTCAGAACTCGATGTGACTAGTCGGGCTTCAAAGCTAAACCATAGGATTCAAACCGTTGTGCTCACCGGTGGATCCGAGTCAGTTGTATACATCGATGGATCACACCTGCAGTAACGACTGCAAGGGAGGCAAATCATCGACCCAGTATTTTAGATGTTCCTGATGGTTTTTAGCAACTGACTGGTTTGTGCCCGACACCAGTGTGCACCAAGTCATCTGGGTCAGCTATACCTTGGCGCATTAGGCTCATGATACAGTCCGGATAACCGACAAGCCTATCAATGACGAAGATATCCCGGATTTGTTATCAGTGTTTATTGCATATATGCAAGGGATTAAGCGGCTATCACAACTCACCCCAACCTGTTCATTTATGTATGCAAGAACATCTCCTTATATGCTGATTAGCTCGGGGGCTACGTGAGTGATACCGTCGCCGTGCTACCGTGTCTTTCGCATACCGTTCATAGACCCGTAAATGATTTGGCCCATAAGACAGCTTTCAGAGGCCTAACAAATCATATAAGTACTGGACTCACTGTACGTAGCAGGATTGAGATTTTGAAGACAATGCTTCAACGGCAAATTCACATGAGTTGCTCGTAAAAACCCAAGAGAGGCATAAAGCTCGATGCCCTATTCGCCGTAAATGCTTATCCTTACCAGACCAAAGGCTGGCGAGGGTATAATAGATATCTCAGGACTGCTGTCCCATTTCTATCCGTTTGCGTGTATCCGATCAGCGTGAAAGTCTGACCGCCAATTAGGTCGGCGTATGCCACATCGCTGCACTCGATGTCAATCAGAACTATCAGGGCGGATCCACGGGAGCTATGGCATGCATTGAGCTCCAGAATTAGATCGGACGCTGGTGATTATATGAGTAATTCGTGTGAGATGTGGGGCGGTAAGTACAAAGCCGGACACGCGAAACTGGGTGGCGATTTTGCCGCCTACTAGGGCGCTTATCTCGAGGTTTGTCATTTATGGGAGTTTTTATGAGTAATAACATCCATGACGGACGAACTGTTGAATGGGAGCCACAGCCTCGCCCGCGACAGTGTCCTCGCTATCAGTTTAGCTCCTTCATTTCACCACGCTTTTCGTAACTAGGTATCTCTGCCTCCTTTTGAGCTCGTCGACGGGTAAGCCTTGGTCCTGCAGACTCGTCTCATCAAAACACTCTCATGCCATTCTATGTATTTTTCAAGTGCCATTTTTTGCGGGATCCCCAAAACCAGTTTAGTTGAGGCAGATCCTGCCGTTGTATCGCATGATCCCAACTTCGTTCACTCAAGTTTACTCAATCTGGATCCGGTTAAGACGAATGCAGTCGTATAGTGAGTTATATTCTGACATATCAGCAGTCGACACTAATGATAACATCTCTCGTCATTCAAGTCAGGTAAATCTTGCTGGACTCCTGTAAGCGCCGTGGCACATATCCGCCACAAGTCTCACCACAGATGTCACAGAGCTGTCACGTCGGCGCTAATTCAAGCAGTGACTACACTCTCCGGGGTCCCTTCCAAATCTTTGATGTCTTGCTCCAAATCACAACACGGTGCTCAGAGTGCGAGCGAAGGTCGCTTACCCCTTCTTGTCAAGTACGCTCGACTTAAGCTCAGACACATTGCCGATATCAGTCTCAACCTCGTGGAATGTGCATATATCGTCGAGTTGCCATGACGCTGCGGGTAACTGGAGGTTGTAGCAGAGTCAAAAGCGGTTGCAGTTTTGTATATGCTTGTCGTCATTCACCTTGTATACGGGACCGAAGCGGTCACAAAACGTATTCACGAGCAAGATAGATTTGTACGCGTCTCCTAGTCCAACGTGTTCGATCCCCAACGTTCCACGCTACGTCGTCGTGGGGTTGTCGGTTAAATTTTCAAAAATTCATCTGCATCTCCGTAGACTAGTGGCACTTGGCAGCAGATGTTGGTTTTTTTAGAACGGTCGTTAATGTTCTTGGCTCTGTTCTGCCTGTTGTTTCACCGCAGTTCGTCCGATAGAAGTTTGGCTTCGGGACCGAAAGTGCGCTCAGGCAACAGCCACAAATAGCGCTTGGTTCTTCGAAAGTCAATTGCTCACGCGGTTTAAATGTATCGCGTCAATCCGGGTCCTTTTCTCTGCCCCATTGAGAATTTCCTATCCCCATTAAGACGTCGTTCGGGGACTCTTGATTTAGGTCGCATCAGAGGATACTTCGGCGTTAGTTCTGAGGAACCAATTACTGACATAAGTTACAATATGTCAGACTTATTGAGACATAAAGACAAAATGCTTTGACATCAGAATAAGATCATCTAGAACCATATACATTAATCAATCATATTCCCTGGCACGTGTCGTGTTCTTCTTGACGTTGAGATTACATTGAAGCTCGACCTGTCAGTATCTCGATGTTTACATCAGCGCATACAAACCGAATCAGGAGTCTGGGGTAAAATGAACCATATTATCTTCGCTTTCGTTGGCTGATCGTCGCTCATATCTGGATGTGATGAGCACGTTTAGCGTGAAAACGCTCCGGCAATGTACCATGAACACGTTTCCCGAAAACCTAGCCCAAACCGGGAGCGAACAACACAGAAAGAGAAAGAAAACTCTGCGCTAGAAAACTGTCGGTGTATGTACCAGTGCTGAAACCAGTTTAATCACGACACTTCGTAAACTCAATGTATGGTTCGGTGGAATGGATTTCACCTTTCGGCTGGTGTATGAGCTCGCATATACACGCCGGTTTGCTCGGCGTATCATAGCTGACGGCCGTAGCATGGAGTCAACGAGGCGCCGGCGTTAGCTAGAACTAAATTGTGGCGCAAATTGAGTCTACTTTTAGAACCACATCGTCGATCATTCGAGCGCCTGCCCTGGAGGTATTTTTAGCCATCAAGCGGGCGCTGTACAGGAACGGGGATAAAGAGCCGACGCCCACTCATGAAGCTCTGCTGTTTTTTTCCCACCAGGAATCTCGTGGACGGGATGGCTGAGTAGGAAGAATCAAGATCGAGGGATGGTCAAAGGTGATCTCGGGTTCTGGCGTTGTCCGAGTGACGGTCTATTAATAGTGAGGCTGTTTCCGTTGATGAAGGGTTGAACACAGTCGGCATGGAATACGGCAGCCAGGATACAGGGGTGGTTGGATGATTCGTGGAAGAAAGGTTTGTGTGCGAAGCGTTTCGAAAATTATGAGCTTTTAATGAAAGGGGTCAACGACGTTCGATGTGGCACTAGACTTCTCGTTGATCTGCATATACCCATGGGTGAAGCAGGTACTGGACGTTAAACGTGTTGAATAGACATTGAATATACACTCGACCGTCCATGTTTGCTCCAGGCTGCATTTTCAGTGCGCAAAATTTGGCCTAGAATCACCCACTGCAAGCGTGACGAACATAAACCCCTAAACTATTAGAACTCGAAGCCCCCTCCAGGACCCACCAATTAAAAAACCACGACATATATCCACAGCTTCTGGTCTTCTGGGATGCAGAATCGCGTTAGCAAGCATGACCGAGGTTTTACCAACAAGACCTCTCGGTGGTGTTATCTCGCCATATCAAGGACGATGCGTGGCCGAGATGGGGCCACTAGATGCAGAGCATGAACTGCCCCAGCAGACGACCAGACCAAAGTTTATTATATTTTTAGACCAAAACTAGGAACAAACACAACGCGCTCTTGCCACCACGCATTGATGGGGCAGGGTTGAGACGTTATTTTTGGAAATTGATGGCAAGCGCCAAGAGAAAGGAAGCCGCGGGGTGCGATCACGGCATGGGTGGGGGAAATGCGGAATTGCAGAGGGACGGGACGATCGGGATAGGCTTTGTCGCGACGAGGAGAGGCCCAAGCACGCCAAGGTCGACGAGTGCCTCGCAGCTGACGGACGGGTAAACGTTGAGAGCGAGACGGAGGGATTCGGATAGCCGGGCGCAAGCGATAGTGCTGAAAATAGGGTGTAAATCCCAGACCTGGGGGGCATGCTTCTATTATGTCAGACATCATCTGACGACTTATTTCGGGCCGATCCATTTGCGAAAAAGTTGTGCCCGAGCGACAGGAGAGAGGGGTGTTTGTTCAATTCCTGTGCTTTAAATACGCTCGCTGGTCAGCCCACCCCGCTTCTCCACCCTTCCCTCCTCCCGTCTTTCGCCTATTCACCAGATCTCATCATTGGCCATGTCTCACCACTCTGCTAGCGACGCCGAGAAGGCTGCGGGGGCGACCAATGGCGCGCACTACGGCGAAGGCTACCAGGGCCCTGCGCTGCACCACACCATCAGTACCGATACTCAGGTGAGCTGCGGACGCCGGGTCGCGTCATGTCTATGTGCTAACGCGCATCTCTAGCGTGCATTCCCGGTTTACCACCGCAAGCTCGGTAACCCGGCCCCTCTCGGTCTGTTTGGATTCGCGTCGACGACGCTCATTCTGTCGCTCTACAATGCGGGTGCCCGTCATATCACGGTCGTAAGTGCATTTGACATTCCAACCCCTAAATTTGTCGATCTGACCCCTCGGCTTAGCCTAATGCGGTCCTAGGCATGGCTCTCGGCGTCGGAGGACTGTGCCAGCTGCTTGCTGGAATGTGGGAGTTTGCTGCCGGCAACACGTTTGGTGCGACTGGTAAGTCTGCCGAGTTATCTTGGGTTTACGGCACGCGATTCTGATGCCGAGTGTATAGCCTTCTCGATGTACGGCGGATTCTGGCTTTCGTTTGGCGCGATCTACTGGCCTGGCTCTGGCATCCTCGACGCGTATCAGGGCCCGGCCAAGTCTCAACTGGCGAGCGCCCTCGGTATTTATGTGAGTGACGTAGAGCGACATTTGGGGCGCCTGACTAATGGAGTAATTGTCCAGTTGATTACCTGGATGATCATTACCCTGCTCTTGTTCTTTGCCACGTTCCGCTCCTCGCTTGCTCTCGCTGGTGTATTCTTCTTCCTCGTGTTGACGTTTATGATGCTTGCTATCGGCGAGTTTTTGGAGAGTGGTGAGTAGCCCTTCATTTCGTGTAAAACTCACGCTCACGTTGCATATAGCCAACTGCCACAAGGCCGGCGGCATCCTCGGCTGCATCACGGCGATGATCGCGTTCTATACCGGATCGGCAGGTCTGTACAGCCCTGACGCGAGCTACTTTGTACTTCCCGTTGGAGACCTTCCCAAGCGTCGTGTCGATTAAGTTCTGGACTCTGGACTCGTGTTTCTGTTCTCATTTTGTTGTCTGTCCTGTTTTGGTGTTGTACTCGTGGTTTGTGTGCAAAAATGCAGTCATTTGACCCAAGC
>WSLO01000504.1:0-15526 GCA_019677385.1 Ceratobasidium sp. 392 | reverse complement strand
GGTCACGTAATGTAACAGTAACGTAACAGTCACGTGATGTAATGGTCATGTGACCTCAAATGTGCTTTGCTTGTCTTCGGAAAAAATGTGATAAATCATGGATTTATTCCTGGATTATGTTATGACTGTCATATGGGTCATAACAAGTTGAGATTGTAATGGAGAAAGGTGAGTCTAACCACCTAATGAACTATAATGAGTCCAATGTCTTGATACTACTAGAACCTAAGCCCTCCACTGGGAAGGAGAAGGCTTGGGAGAGGGCTGAGGCAGAGTTGGCAAATTCTGGGCCTAAAGGTAAGACCTTTTGGCTATTAGATTGAATACATGACAACTAAAGTGTTGAATTTTTAGATTGGAGTGAAGACCCCTTGCTCCCAGACCTGCCAGCTGAGTGGCCTGAGTTTGATCTCTCACCTGTCCTTGTGACAGGTTTGGACAATCTCCAGGGCCTCAGTGAAGCAGAGAAGGGTTGCTTTGTTGGGGTAGTGCCTTATGGGTATGAGTCTATCATCCAGGCTCATATCCACCCTGTGACCCAAGCTGTGCAAGCCAAAGTCATGGAGGCCCTGAAGGTGGTTTTTTCATCTCTAACTGGCACACAGACCTTGTGATAGGTCTTGGAGTTACCAAGCAAGGTGGAGAGATGGACTCGGAATGTGGTAAGGTGGCTGAGTGGCTGGTAAATCCTGCCAATAGGATTATGGTTATGGCAAACCAATCATTCCTTGTTGGTGGGTTTGCTGGTTTGAATGCTGCTGGGGCCACAGGCAAGGCCAGGCATTCTTTCATTGTGTCCAGTGAGTAATTTTTTCAAATTGAACTTTGATAACTAACTCACTTTATTATTATTAGAACTCTCTCCAAAGTATTGGAAGCCTGAGCCTTTCCTCATAGGGTGGTCACCACTCTGCAAAGGGCCTCTTGCTAAGTTGACTTGGCTGGTACTCCCAGACAAGTTTGCTAATGTAAAGAGGGTTGAAGTAGAGTGCACCTTTAGGGAGTGGGCAGAGTTTAGAGCCAAGAGGAATAGGATTGTCAAGAAGTTTGACAAGGATGCTAGTATCTCTGAGGATAAGGTGGTGCCCTCTGTGAAGTGCCTCAGCTGTAAAAGTCAGGATCATGAGTTTAAAGCTTGTGGTCTTAAGGCTTTGAAAGCCAGGTATGATCAGCAGAGGGCTAAAGCTGATGCTTGGAAGAAAAAGGCTACCTGACTGATTGCAATCTCCTGACTTTTGTAGTGTGCCTCGATTTTTTGTTGACTTTGATTTTATAATGTTCTCTTGACTTGTGATTTTGCGAGTTTCTGATATGAATTTTCTCTATTCAATGGTATATATTACATCAGGATGTGGCAGGTTCTCGGCGGGAACCCGCTTTCTGGGAGCAGAAAGCAGGTAGGGAAGGGGGAGAGCCATCAGCTGCGGGTTCCCTGCTGCGGGAAGGAGAACCCGCATTTCTTCCCGCAGAACATCACTAGCTGATGGTAACCCACATATATATGCGTGGAAATCTAAGACAAAGGAAGAACATGTAAAGTTAATAATAGGAACACTGAACACGAGAGGATACAAAACACAAAATAAAGAACCAAAGCTCAGTATGATTAAACAACTGATGAATCAGAATAAAGTAGCCATTTTGGCCCTTCAAGAAACCCACTTGAGAGAGGAAGACTTAAGTATGCTGAAGAGCAGAACACCAAAGTTGGAGTTTATATTAAGCGGAGAAACAAGTACTAAAGAAGAAGTAGCCTTAGTAATCAATTGTTTTCATGCAAGAGATTTGAAGGTCACAGCGCATGGAGAAATTCAGAAGGCTAGAGTTATGTGTATAACTGTAAAATGGAATGAGGAGGAAGAAATTACCATTATAAACTCACATCTACCAAATCCGTCTACTGTGGGCAGAGAAGGTGTTATGAGGATGATAAACAAGATTGACGACAAGTTAAAACAAGAAGAAGAAAACATAATATGGCTTGGGGACTTCAACCTAACACTATTCTTTAGTAAGTCATGTGATATATATATACCAAGAAAGGAAACTGTCTCTGGAAAATGTTAGTAGTCCAGAATATATTGTAGAAGGTTGTGTCAGGTCATGACACTTCCCCCTGTCTATACCCAAGAGTCCTTGGCGGCTCTTGGGTGTTATTGATGGAAACGGCGAAGTTCTTCCTTTGCGTTGACGAGGTGTTCATATGGCTCCCAGGTGTTACCCTCTGGTCCATAGCCTAACCACTTGACATAGTACTGGACAGTACCTCATTGTCTCCGCAAGTTAAGTATTTCTTCCACCTTGTATTCTTCTTCCCCTTCAGGAGTGATTATGGGTGGTAGCGGAATAGGTTCTCGTTCGTAGGGGTCTTCTCACTTTTGGGTTAATTTGGAGATGTGGAACACTAGATGCACCTTCATAGTATGAGGGAGTTGTAGGTTGAAGGCATGCGTTCCTATCTTTGCAACTACTGTGAAAGGCCCTATTTGTTTGGCCAAAAGTTTCTTGGATGGGCGATCCGTTTTGATATCCTTGGCATCTAACTAGACTTTATCACCGACTTTGATTTGTTTGGGGGTACGGTGTTTGCGATCGTAGAATTCCTTGATGTTTTCATTAGAGACTTCCAACGCCACTTTGAGTTCGTCTAATCGTTGCTTCAACCAATCTGCTCGTTTGTGGGCTAATGGGACGTCCTCTGTACTGGTATCTCCTACGGTGAATTGGGGATGGAACCCATAACATGCGTAAAACGGTGTTTGACCTGCAGATTTGTTTACGCCATTGTTGTACGAGAATTCTGCCAATGGTAGGTAGACTACCCAATCATTTTGTTGATGGGATATGTAATGTTATAAGTATGATTCCACGATTTGGTTGGCACATTCCAATTGTCCGTCTGTTTGTGGTCTGTATGCAGTGGAAAAGGAAGGTTTGATGTCTAGACGGGCATACAGTTGTTTCAGGAATTTGCAGTTAAAGTTTGGACCACAATCTGAAATGGTCTTTTTTGGTAATCCATGTAGCTTCCAAATATAGTTGACAAATAGATTTGCGATGTCTACGGCTGAGGCCTCCGAGGTGGTTGGGATAAAGTGGGTCATCCTGGTCAGTCAATCGACCACTGTAAAGATAGCATTGAATCCTTCAGACTCAGGTAGTCCTGCAATTAGGTCGTACATCATTTCTTCCCAAGGTCTAGATGGTAGTTCAATGGGGTTAAGTAATCCTGGGGGAACTGGATTGCTGTGTTTGTTCTGTGTGCAGGATTCACAGTTTTTCACATAGTCGTTAACTTCTTGTTTCATTGATCCCCATGTATATTTGCAGTTTAATAATTCCAGGGTTCTGAACTGTCCTGGATGACCTGTTACCACATTATCGTGGCAACTCTCGATTAGAAGCTTCCGTAATTCTTTATTCTTTGGCACGCGGATTTTCCCTTTATATTGTAGCAGTCCATTGTCCCATTCCCAATTTTTGACCTTTTCATTATCTTTAAGCGCGTCGACTACTTTTTCCAGACTCGTGTCTTTCAGAATCACATCTCTAATCATTTGATCTAGATCATGATGCGGTGTTATTGCGGCAATTAAGAGTTTGGGTTTAAGCAAAGCTTGGCTTTCACCCCCCTCTTTTGGTAAATGTTCCCGCTTCCTGGATAAAATATCCACCCGTTTGTTCTGTGCTCCTGGTCTATAAAGGATCTGGAGATGGAATTCTGCCAGGAAACCTGCCCATCTGGCAAGACGGCCTGATAGCTCTTTAGTAGTTTTGAACCATTCCAGGTTCTTGTGATCCGATAATATTTGCACAGGGAGTTCTGTCCCTGCCAACAAATGACGCCATTCCTTAAATGCTTTCACAATTGCTAGGAGTTCCTTGTTATATATGTCATAGTTGTGTTCTGCTGGTGACTTTGACTTTGACAGAAAGGCAATTGGCTGTAATCTCCCGTCTTGGTTCTTCTGAGACAATACAGCGCCTGTAGCAAAGTTGGACGCATCACATTCAAAATAAAACTGTTTCTCAGGATCTGGCTGAATTAGCAGGGGTGCTGACTGAAGCGCCGCCTTGAGCAATAGGTAAGCGTTTTCTTGTTCTTTGTTCCATTGCCAGGGCGTGTCTTTACGCAGTAATTCAAAAAAGCATGTACTTTTCCAGAGTAGTCTTGCATGAATTTTCGATAGTCATTGACGAACCCCAGGAATTCTTGTAAGTTGTGAACGTTCTTGGGTCTATTCCAGTTTACTGCTTTGGAGACCTTTTCTGGATCCACTTTTATACCTTCTGGGGACACAATTAGACCCAGGTAATCAATTTATTCAACGCCGAAAAAACATTTTTCCAAGTTACAATATAAGCCATGTTTTTCTAGTCAACCCAGTACCTTTTTCACGTGTAGATGGTGTTCTTCCTTGTTTTTAGAGAATATCAGGATGTTGTCTAGGTACACAACAACCCAGATGTCCAAATATGTCTCTCAGGATATCATTCACAAAGTGTTGAAAGGTAGCGGGCGCGTTGGTTAAGCCAAAAGGCATCACTAGGTATTTGAACAGGCCATACTTCGTTTTGAACGCAGTTTTCCATTCGTCACCTTCTTTGATTTGTACTAGATTGTATCCCCACTTTAAATCCAGTTTTGTGAAGACTTGGGCATCTTTTAGTTTTTTGACCAGATTGTTGGTTCTGGGGAGAGGGTAAACATTTTTGATCGTCATTTCGTTTAGGCGGCGATATTCAATGCACATTTGCAGTGTGCCATTCTTTTTTTGTACAAAGATAACAGGTGACGCCATAGGAGATTTGGACAGCCGTATTAGACCGTGTTCCAATTGATGTTTGATGGTTTCCCTTAATTCTTGATCTTCCTTTACTCCTACGCTGTAGATTGGGCCATGTCGCAATTTGGCATCTGGTTTAAGGTCAATTGACATGTCATATTGCCTATGTAGCGGCAAGGGAGTCATTTCTTATTCTGCAAATACCTTGGCAAAGGGTTCATATTCTGCTGGTAGCATTGTACCGGCTAAAATCTCCATTGGTTCTCCGGACTTCACTCGGGGAGCGTTGTGCATGCAGTTCTTTGCACAATACTTGGAAGGGAAGTTAACAATTTTTTCTTTCCAATCAATGTTTGGGTTGTGCTTGTTTAACCACGCCATGCCTAATACAATGTCCTTTTTTCCTATGTTGACTACGTAGGCACTGAGTATTTCTTGGTGTCCAAATATAGACACCTCCATTGTACAGTACTTGGTGATGTTGCCGGATTCAATTTCTCATCCGTCGATCACCTTGAGTTTCCTTGGGGTTTTGAGTTCTGTTGTTGGAATTTGGAATTCTTTAACAAGGTATTCATGGATGAATACGGATGTGGCACCAGAATTGACCATAGCCCATCCCTGAAATGGTTTTGCGTTATACGTGGATTTTTTATCAGGAGATGTTTTTAATGGTTGCGCTTTGAAATATAACTGGAGTTGGGATTCATTTCCAAGACTCATACATTCCATGTCTATATTACTATTGTCCGCAACTGTCTTCTTCAAGACCTGACCTAATACCGCTCTCCTTTGACAATTTAGGCCTTGTCTTTTAACTCCTCTTCATCTGTATCCACATTCTCAATTTCTGCTTCAAAACCACTCATGGGAGCTGAGGGGCAGTCTCGAACCATATGTCCTTTTCCGCCACATCTGTTGCAGGTGACTACGTTTTTGCCTTTTCCTGCAGCGTCCAGGTCCATAGGAACCGGGCCTTGTTTCTTGGCAGGTGGTGCAGACGATGGGCGAAAGTCCTTCTTTAATGCATTAAGGCGCATTTGGGCTTCCATACCAGTTGCTGCCGATTTCACTGTAGGTGCCAGGAAGACTTTTGGATTTTTTCCAATGCTTGTAATTTGTCCTTTCACTGCCTTGCCATCTGTACCTAAGGTATAAATGTAGTCGCCCTTTGCAAATTTCTCTTTTCCAGGTTGGCTGGATACGGATGTGACTGTGGTTTTCCCCATGGGTCTGCAAGTGTTTGAACTTGTGTGGTTGGTTGTTAGTTTGTATTGGCGTATAAATTAATCAATGAGGAGTGCCCTGTCGGACAGATCTTTGAAAGTCCCCACCATGGGGTTGAAATTTTGCGTGACCATATTTTGTTTGATCTCATCCAACAAATTATAATAAAACGTGTCGCGTAAAGGTGCGTCTGTATAACCCAGCATGCTGGCCAATCTCTGGAATTCCATAAGGTAATCTTGGACCGTGCCTTTCTGCCTTAATTTCTTAAGGTCTTGACGGTATTCTTCCTTTTTGTCAGTTTGTTCGTACTGAGTCGTCATTTCTGCCCAAAAATCTTCAGAATCGTGTAACCAGGGAATATTAACGTTATAAATCATGTCTTGTTCTGAGTAGCTCTGTACCCATGTACGAGCGCTTCCTGTCAGGAAGGATATGATGAACGCCACTTTTTAATCTTCATCAGCGCCCTGTAGGTTGGAATTCATGTACAATTTGCAAGACATGATGAATTTTGACAGTTCTTTGTGTTTCGAACCATCAAACAACTCGGGTTTTGCCATTTTAATAGGTTTGGACGACATTGTTGTTGTACCCCCCCTCCAGCGCCTTGTTGTCCTTGTGCTCTGGGGCCATGTCCAGCGCCTTGTTGCCCTTGGCCTTGCATTCCAGTGCCCTGTCCAGCACTTGTCGCTTGGTTACTAACTATCTGGTTTACAGTAGTTAGGATGGCACCTACTTGGTTGGATGCACCTTGTAACTGTGTGTTGAAATGTGCGCGGTTGGCTGTCATTTGGGTGGTTACATGCGTTTGTGTTTGGCAAAGACTGGTAATTTTGATGTTTGTGTTGGCCATCCTTTGCCAAAGATGGTCGACCTCTACTGCGATTTGATCAATGCCGTCACATAAGAAATCCAATTTTTGGTCGTTTGTCATTCCAAACCAGGCAGGCACTAATGGTGCTGGGGTGTTTGCTCTGTGTCGCAACCCTCTACTAGAGGTTGTGAACTTGTTCTTGTAAGTCCTTGCAAGGGCTTAACTCGTGCGCTCTGCTTGTGGAGCAGAATCAAGGAGTCAGGGGTGAACAAGAACCAGCGGGAAATGGAAACAAATGCGTGCCGGCCTCGGGGACCGGAATGGGTGTCGCAGTATTCGTGAGTAAAACATCTGGATCCGTCCACTGTCTCTTGTCTCCCTCATGGACTGCTTTGTTTTGACTGGGAAAAGTTAGGTATGTTGACAGCCTTTTTGATTTTGACTCCTTCCCACGACTGAGGGACCGCGCGGGTAATCAGTTGGACCAATTGAAGCACACTCCTCTCCTATAGGACTAGGCGCAGTGCTCCCCAAGAACCAGATGACAGTCTCTGTCCCGGTGAAATGAGGTGTGAACCATCCCGTGCTTGATGTTCTTCTCGTATGAGACGCAGCCGGAGGCACGGCCGCAGGGTCCAAAGAAGGGGGCCGTGCTGTGCCAACACTGCAAGCAACCAACTCCATCACGCCGGCGAAAAAATCCCCAAACCATAGTTTTGCAGAGCAATGTTCGAGGAATGTCGTCTTGCATTTAAAGGGGTTCTGCCGAGATGTTTGAAAGAGATTTTAAGTGGAGGGGGGCTTATGGAGCAGATGTTGGGAGTGGTGGAGGTTCAGGCCAAGATGAATGTCTAACCACAATTGGCTCAGGTAGCAGATGTCGTTGGGCCGTGCAATTGGACGGATCAGCTACGAGTGTGTACATCAGCATAATGAATTCCTGTTCATCATAGCAAGACATACCACGAGTCGCGATGTACGCCCTTGCCCACATCGCCAAGAAGAGGCAGCCCAAAATGTACTAGGCCTCAGTGATTTGTGTCTGGATGGACGGGTGAGGTAGGGTTTTGCGTTTGTATTCCCTTGTCCTCTGTAATAACGGAAATCAACTCGGTCACATAGATTGAGCACAATAGGAGCAGACCTACGTGGAGGGGGTGCACAAGTTACCGACCTTCCAACTGTGGAACAAGCGCGAGCTTGGACCACGCCCTCTTCCACGATTCACTCTCCCCGCCAAATTCAATCCCGGAGCTCAGGCCTTCGGGCGCCTTGTGGTATGTTGAGGAGTCATGGATATGTTGTCAGGTGCGGGGGTGCTAGCCTTGGACGAGAGACTGGTAGAGGTGGGGGAAAACAGGTCGTGTAGCCAGTCGACCTCGCAAACTTGGTGACAATCACCGTAGTAACGCGGGATGTATCATATGTGACCGAGTGACCAGAGCTGCATGAGATATCAGCTAGAGGTTTCTGAAGGCAGAGTACGGCTGACTTGCCAGGTTAGCCGTATGGCAGGTTGTTGGTACACCATTTGCTTCCACTGCAACCTGGCCCTCGATTGTTAGCTAGCACATGTTGAGTGCATTGACGCCTTGCTGTCGCTGCTGCCGTCTTGAGCCGAGCTTGAGGATAGTGGGCTTGAGCGGGTGGCTGATTGGGTATTTTCTTGTGCCAGAGAGGTTTTTGCTGCGGAATTGATCCACTTGCAGTTGCGTATATGCGGCTCAAACCCCTCACGTCGACCGGGGACAGAGGGGATGGACAAAAAGGCTGAAGAGTGAGCTAGACAATGTTGGTCAGAACAACGTGTGTATGCGCATATATAAGCAAAGAAGCATGCCTTGGGTACAAAGCTTGTGTGTAGCTCGAACTTCAGACAGCACACCACGCTTGACATCTTCCGAATCCATTTGGCGCAAAGTTTCTACATACACTAAGATACATGCTTGATACTAGGCTTTAGGATAATGTTGGTTCTTGCTGCGGTTGCTCGTCTTGGAGGGAGCGCTGGGAGATGGACGCTTTTCGAATTATTTCCGGTGCCAGACATGTGGTGACATGTTTGTGGCAAGCACAGTCAAAGATAGCGCAAGACTTCAAGCCTGTGTGGTCTATTTCTATATGCGGTATTTGTGTGTTCTGATCACTCAAGAACCCTGTCAAAACTAACAGAGCGGGCAAACTCATAACTTGGATCGGGCGCAAAGGCCGCCAAATTGATTTGGGGCTTGTTTGGCCGGCTTAGTGGAGCTTAGTCATGTTATCATTGAAGGCAAGTTGAATTTCCGACGATCAGCCCCATGGTCGTTTCTCATGGGATTGCGATTAGCTAAAGCCCATCCCCACCACACCATTTCCAATGCATTCACCCATGGGAGTGGGGTTTACCAACACCGTGCACGCTAGATATCACGCAGCTCAAATGGATCACGTGCTGCCATCATTTTACTGTGTACTGTGTTTCAAATTCAATTCTTTCTGTGCTGAACCACAATCGACACTAGCTTGAACTCGTCTGGTTCTTGTTTTGGATTACTTCCAGTGACTCTTCTGCTTCTATACAGTACCACAACGCCAAAATGACGCCTTATGCTATACTACGTGACACTACTCGCTGTCCAGCCTGATTCTTGGGCCAGTCAGTATCACCACTGCTTGCTCAGCCGTTAAGCCTGCAACTGCAACCTTTGCACATAGACTCCCCAGAGTTTGACGCCCTTCTTGGTGTTTGAACTACGGTACCGCTCGCTTCAGCCTAATATATACAACAAGTCGATAACCCACAACAAAGTTTTCTGTTTTGGTACACTCGCATTCAAACCAAGCACTCGCAGTGTAGGACCACTTGAGGTATGGATCCAAGCACAACCCCACCCTCCGCTCCTCACTTCCTCCAATACGCCCAGTTTGGCCGCAGAATAAGGTGCTTTCGGCAAATTCAATGCCTTAAGCCCCTGGAAACGGGCGTTGCAAATTATACCCTTTACTCGTGGCGCAAAATGAGCCAACCTGACTTCTAACTCGTTCGGCCTCACAAAAGCACGAACTGAGGTAACTCTCGTCATTGTTTTGTTACAGTTTTGTGCTAACGATGACCTTTTAGCTCGCTCTTCTTGTCAGTTACGCATGTGGATTGCATCTGTCATTGGTATTGTGGCGACACTCCTCCCTTCAGCCCCCACAATACACATGCTGCCCATCCAACCTGCTCGCCTGCTCACCTTCACAGGTGCAAAAATAGCTTGCACATGCTGTTTGACATTTGCGTACCACATCCGACGCAGTATCACTTGTTCAACTGTTTATCTTGCAACTACAATTGTCATACGCAGAATTCTCGTTTTTAAAACCCTTCCTTGGTTATGAATGACGGGATTGCTTGCTTCAACCTGATGCCACAAGCGCTGAGGTTTTTGGTATACTCAAATTCAAACCAAACCCTTGCGGTGCAAAACCGCTAGAGGTATGAGTCCGGCCACAATTCCCACCCTCCCCTCTTCACTTCTTCCAATGCGCTCGTTTTTGCCACACAATATGGCGCTGTCGGCCAAACTCAATGTAGTCAGCTCGTGGAGACTGGCGTTACAAATCACACAAATCTTTCTCATGGCGTGACCTGAGCCTGACCTGATATCTCCTACATCTCAAACTTTCTTCAGTAACCCCCCCCCTCTGGATGCACAGCCTGTCCCGTCATCTCCTGTTTTGTTCAAGTCAAGTCAGGATATTGCGAGGGCGGGAACGCCTGTGTCTGTGTGGAAGTCACGTGCTGTGATTTGGGACCAAGGCTGCTATTGTACGGTGTTTGAGACCTGCCAAATCGCTGACAAAAATTTGGAGGCTATGTTCTTTCATCCCACAATACATTTAAATCTAACCTGGAAGTGCAGAGACCTCATTGAGACATTGACATCTGACAATCACTCCTCCATCCCCCACGTCCACTCCTGTCTCACTGTTGTCTTGCCTTGTTACACTGCATTTAGCTTGGTGATGCCATTTGTTCAGCACGAAACTGTGGTCCAACAACTGTTGGCGAATCCAGGAGCCGATAAGTTGAGGTTTGTGCTCGAGGCTGCTGAGGAGCTAAGATATTTGCATGACACCCCTCAAGGTAAAGCCTTTTGTTTTTTTATCTCATGTTGCAAGACGCTAAGAATTGCTTAGATCTGGTCAAATCTAGCCTCATTCATTCGCTAGCCTTTCAGACGCAAGCACCATCCTGGAGGTTGCGGCCGAAGGTCAATACCCACATCGACCACCGGGTTGTTACAAAGTCAACCATGCTTGGATCAAGCCTGGTTGTTACTTCAAGCATGCTGGAGCCCAAATCCCAAGTCAAGACCGCTGATCTGGGGTGTAGCTGATGGCTTCCATGGGTTGGATGGTTAAACCATCTTGGGTTGTGTCATCTAGTAAGGTCCAAACTTTGGGCCAAACTACTTGCACATACAGTTAGTGACAAAATTGTTCGCATAGATGGCTAACCTGACTTGCATCCCAAGTGCAACTCTAGCATCTTTGACAATTTGGGGATAGGGGTGCCCAGCATCTAGCCCAGCAAGCACAGCAGTCAGTTTAACAGCAGAGATGGACTTAGGCATATCAGTTAGATGACTGAGGACTGGTACAACAACAAGCAGGCCACAGGGGGGTTCATATAGCCTGGGGAGCTCCACTGATGTCATGCATGAAGTCATTGTGACATCACACCATGAGGCAATGACACCACTATGATGCCAATGATGTCAGTGACAAAATCGTTTGTATGCAGTTGCCTGACTAATTGATCTCTATCTCTGCAACCACTGGACCAAATTGAAGTCAAACAAAGTGCGCCGCGTGCCTGAGAAGCATAGCCACAGATGACAAAGCGCCTGGCTTACGTAAGCAGGATGTCGTCAAGCAGTGGTAGATGCAAGTCAGGTTAGCCATCTATGCGAACAATTTTGTCACTAACCGTATGAGGACCAGCCATAATACCTACCAGGAGCAGGACGTTTGGATGTATGCTGACATATCTATGATTTGTATTTGAGAGATTTCAGTAGCTGTCTTGCTTTTTGTGCTCTACTTCATACGCTGTGCGATGTTTCTTGTGTAATTTTGGTGATTGTATGCGCTTCTATAAGTTTTGTATTGATATGTTAGTGAGCATCGTTTTTTTGGTTGAAATCTTGGTGGGATGTATGCGTAGTTTCTGAGTTGTTTTGATGAAGGCGGGTGTGTAGTTGCTGTTGAATATAGGTAACATTCGCCTTGAAACATTGAGTGTTAGGAGACACTCATAAATTGATAGTATTTGATATGATGGATGGGCTCAGGTAGCACAGTACATTGATACACTTAATGATACGATGGGATACTGGTTTGTCTGCGCATTGCAACTTAGTCACTTGAAATCCTGACCAGATGAGCAAACTCAGTTTTAATAGCTAGATATGGCTTACTGTGTCATTACCATCAGACAATATTCATTCGTCTTTCTGAGCAAAGCTCTGATTTTAAAAGATGAATAGATCATATTATGGAGCAACGATTTCTCACATACGTGTATATAGCCCAGAAACAACAAGCCACGCGCGCATGCATTTGAAGAGAGCTGCCAGGTGAGTGGCCATGAAGCTCAAAGCTGCGCAAGACACTAGCAGAACTCACCACGGTACCGCCATGCTCCTTAGCCCCAGCCACTGAATGGGTATTGTTGAGAATAATTCTAAAACGTCCGGACAATCAAGGTTGTGACTCAGCAGTTGGGGCAGTGGAAGTGGGGATTGCAGTGTATTCGTTGGACGATGTGAATACAACGAGTAATGAGGAGTTAAATAGACGAGAGAGCAATGAGTGAGTACATAGCGTAGTAAGCTTTTCGGCATAGCCAGTCATCGGATAACGAGCGCATGAGTGGACACGTGTGCATTCACGTAGGTGTATCCGTATGTTCTTCCTAATCAATCTCTTCAACAGGTATGCATATCATCTGTTGTATGTTGACTAGCATACACTGGGTTGTAGTTACCAGCTTCACGGCGCGTGGGTAAATATAACATCATAAAGAAGACAAAAAACTTGCTAATTTGGGATGTTTCAATTGTGTCTCAAGTGCTCATACACCAACGTGAATGAACAATGTCCACCAATCGATTGACTCCGGCCCAACTTTCTCCTGTAGCTTTGCTACTGTTTTTTGAAGCATAATTACGTCTTCCTTTTATTATTATTAAAAATATGTATTTATTATTGCTTTGGGGCTGGCCCTATGGTACAACACTACAGGTTGAAATTCAGGTATTTCCCTCTTCACCGAGGCAGCCAGACAAAAACAAGCAACGATTTGCATTCTATAGGTGCACTTGAGAAGATACAAGACACAACAGGATTCTTAGATACGCTCAGTCATTGTCATCTGAGATATCAATGACGGAGGTATCCTGGCTCACACCTGCCTCCTTGCCTAGATCCACACCCTCATCGTGTCCTTCATCCTCGTCTTGGCTATCGTCCTCGTCCTCGTCTTGGTGTTTGTCCTCGTCCCTGCCTTGGCTCTCAGATTCATCCTTGTCTTGGTGTTTGTCCTCACCTCCGCTTTGGCCCTCAGATTCATCCTCATCTTGGTCTTCATTCTCGTCCTCACCTTGGTCACCAACCATTCCACCACCCTCTTCTTGGTTGCTGCCATCTCCGACCTCGTTGGATGCCTCATCTGTTGCACCAGATTCAACAAACGCTGCAAGTGCCGCCAAAAGCATCTCATTATTAAAGCGTAAGTTTCCAATGGCAAAGACAGGTGTGTTCGGAGACTTACAAGATCTTCCTGGTCGGAGCCACTTCCGCTCCTGAGTTTTTGTACTGCTATATCCTTGTAGTGCCCCTGAATTGTTGGGTCTAGGGCATTCCATTCTTTGGCTGCCTTCTTCATGGCCTCAGCTAAAGCTGAATTTCTTAGCACCGGTTCTTTAAATAAGTAATCGCACTTACACGAGCCTGAAGAACATTTCTGCCAATCAATAAAAAAGATACACCATCCGTTTCCCCCGCCGCCCCCGCCCCTACCACTGCCGCCTGCAGCAGATCTTCTCAGCTCTGGCGCTTGGCATGTTTATTAGTGCTCACTTGCGCGGGGGTTAGGAGCGCCCAGAGGCATGCTCCCGCCAGATTGTCTACCATTGTTCCAGCTTTGTGTAGCAAGTTGCGCAAAATAACCAGCTGGTCTGCAAACTATTCAGCGGAAGGTTAAAAGGTAACGCTCTAGCAGGACAAGAAGAACCCAGTGAGAGCTTGCCTGCTGTGTGTCTTGGTGTATGTTGGTGCCACTCATAATAGGGACAGAGCTTAGAGCTGACAGTAAAAACAAGAAAATGAGATTGGTGAGATAGCTGGCCAAACCCGGCACTCTTAAATGCTCTTAAATGGCTAAGAAGGAGTGCAAGCAATGCCAGGTGGGTGGCTACAGATATGAACAGAACTAAGCTGTTTGTATCAAATTATTTTTGATCATTGCCGTGTGCTTCCTTCACCTAGTGAGTCAAAAATAACTACACTCCCACCCTATTTTCCCAACATGAATTAGATTAAGCAGGCTTTCTCCTCAATTAAATTGTGGCTGAAACGGCACACCTCGCCCACACTTGCTGATCCACACTCTTGACCGTGCCTAATTCATCAGGCACTCATGGCCATCACTCCAGAAGATGCTAAAGGGTGGATTGAGAACAGTGGATATGCTTCATAACTATACGTAGTTTTAGTTTGTACTATTCTTTGTGCTTTATTTTGCCTATTTGAGAACAACTCTATCTTATCACAGCAAGCTCTGTGTCTATCTCTATGATCAAAATTAACCTTCGTACGCGCTCCGGCAAGATCAGAACTATCACTATTGGCAAAGGCTTGGCGCTTTGCACTTTGCCTTGAGTCACATATCTGGCCTGATCTCATGACCCCAACACCAGAGGCTACACCAAAAGAAGTGAGTCTTGTTCATTTTGCAAGACCCTGTCTTTAGTCTGTGATTCCACACTCACATCAAAGAATGCGCGAAGTATGCGGAGCACGCATGACAATTTGGGATATGAACAGCACAAGAGGCGCGCACAGGGTGACACAGGACGTGTTAGGGAGGAGGGGGGATCGTTGGGGATTGAATCTGGGTCGGAACAAAAAGGTGCATTGATATAGATCTGACATGAACCCGAGCCCTGACCATGTACCAAGCATGTTATGGTATGTATGGGTAGCTTCTTAGCGACTCGAGCTGTTAAGCTCATAAGTGAGGTATCAACAACCTCTCGGTGAGGCTTGGCAGCCTGTAGATTATGGCTCTACAGGGCCTTATTTTGGTAATGTACATGTTTGAACACATCATCTAATACGTGTTTGTAAGTCTACACGTACGAGGGTACTTGCATGTGTCAAGTCATACAATCCAAGTCAGTCACATGCTGACTAATAATACACTGTAATAGCGTGATCAACGCCGGCCGTGGCTTGGGGTTGGGCGTAAGGGCAGTAACCCAATGTAACGCTCTCGCGGTACTCGGGTAATAAAAATGATAAAAGTGAATAATATTCTGAAAGGCCTAAGGCCAAAGCCAAGAGCGTAGGACTAAACAGAACAAGAGGTCGAAACCTGGGCCATATCCCAAGTACGAGCCTAGTATATATACACAAAGTAAAGGAATAGTACATGAAAAGT
>WSLO01000503.1:0-15528 GCA_019677385.1 Ceratobasidium sp. 392 | reverse complement strand
GGCTATATGTGATCTATGGGGATGCTATATAGCACTATATAGATTTACAATGCTATTATGGGCTACCATAGGGGGGACCTTGCTGAGAGAGCTATGAGCCTATACAGCGCTGTGAAGACCTCAATGGCCATGGCAGTAGTTACAGAAGTACCTCAATTATGGTTATTTCGTAGAATGTCGTGAGTTTCTTGTCATGACTGCCTAGGAGAGTGATTCTGAATGGATAATTGTGTAGATTGCTACTAGTGCCTATTATGCGAATCGAGATGCGAGCTGATGGCGCCACGCAATCCCATTGTCTTCGGAATTCTCGGCAAATTTTCAGGCGTGTTTACCACGTTCAGGTATTTTTGGCTAAGTTTACGGTACAAAAACAAGAGAAGCTATACTAGAGCCTAACATCGCTTGAGACAATTAAAGTCTCAGAGTGGGCAAGGTGCTCAGCCGGGTCACGGGCTTTTTCTCTAACATTTATAGGGGCTAGAGAACCAAGACCCACGTGACTCGCCACCAGAAGTTGATCCCGACCACATCACCACATCCTAGAACCATGGCAATCGTCAATTGGAGTAGAGTAGACTTTGGTCAAGTAGCGGTACGCTCACATTGAATGTCAAACCTATAGTACTAAGCATGCCTATAGGAGGTAAATTTGGCGACCAATCACTCCATCTGCCAATGAGCGCTGATTGAAATGCCTGCCAAGAATCATGAAGATATAGTTGGACGGGTACGTCGGAAAGTAGCAGGCCTATTAGATAACTAAAATACTCGCACAACCTCCTATGCCAATTCTGCAGCCTGAAATTCGCGCCCCTCTTGGACAATGGGTACGTTGATTCCGATTGATCTGCTCCTGAAGCCAAGCAACTGATTTTCTTTTCTTTTCTTTTTGCTATGTCGAAGCTCGTAAGCTATCCGAATACTATATGCAACTTTTTCTTATTATCGATATGCGATTCCGTTGCTAGATAGTGAGTATAGTCCAGTTATGCATCAATCAGGTCTAACGAGGGTGATGTGCAGAAGGTAGGAGAGCGCTGCTGTGATGCGATACACCAAACTCAGCATCACCAAACCACAGAAAGTACGCTATTGCCTCTTTTGCGGCCGCTCATGAGCTTCTAAACAAGCGGCTGTATGGTTCGTGACTAGCGGGTAAGGACATTGACTAACCCCCCACGTTCCTAGCTAACAATCCCGTCTAAACTCACAGGTAAGAATTAGATCGATTCAAACTAGAGAATTTAACGCTTAAATATGCGGATTCGGTTGAATAACAGTCTGTGGGTTGGTAGATTGTTGGATATCCCCGTGATCACACTAATACGCTATGTTTTAGACTGTGAGTGGGCTGATGATCCAGCATTGAACTAGGCTAAAACCAGTGTTTTTCACCCGGGGCAGACGGTAAAAAATCCCGCTTGCTACAATTTAAATATGCTGACTTTTGTTCTGGTTTTCTTCTACTCTAGTCGGGAGAGGCAAGTATGCCTACCTTCCAAACCTACGTGTACTCACTGTAGAACATCGATTTTGATATCATGTTAGACGGTAAGTCCAATTGCTTATCTCAGGTTGTGGTCTGCTCACCAAGTCGCTGTTACATGGCTCGTTTGATCCAGCCTGTATGCGCATTCGCGTCCATTGCCAAGCACCACACGCTAACCCAACCTCCATTTCTGCTTGCCCGAATTTTAGCTAGTGAGTCGTTGGATAGAAAGCCCTAGAGATTACTTACCGATAGGTTTGATCATTGTAAGCTTGTAGGTTAACATTATCGCGGTCATGGTCGTATTAAACCCTCACCTGATACGGGTGTGCGGGTATTATAGGCTGTAAGTTAGGATACACATTACGTTTCGATTTTGATAACTGAAATAATCTTCGCTTTTAGTATGTGAGAGTCTTTATGGCATGGTTGAGCGCATACTAAACGTGCAGTTATTAAAAACCCATATCTAGGGTGTAAGTCATTCAATAAGTCTGATAATCAATCAAGCTCACCGTACCCACGTACCTATCGCCTCGATCCGATAGCATAATGTAAGCCACTCCACCCATAGGATCGAAAAATTTGCGGTAATCACAGTTTTTTGACCCTTGCTAGGAAGTAAGTCAAGTCGAGCATTCAGAAACTACTCCGAGAGCTCATGGTTGGTATGATTGATGCATTAGGAGGTACGTTAACTTCCTACCAGATTATAGGCTAAATCAGCAAACTTGAGATCAACCACGTTTACTCCAGTCTGTACGTCCGTTCATTTAGTCATAGTGGCTGGGCTACTTATTCTTTTTGCACCTTTCGTCCACTTATAGGGCGTGAGTGTTAAAACCTAACATACGCTGAATGCGCTGACAGAATGGAGTTATTTGGGCACAATATTCCTAGCTTGTGAGTGGCGCCTAGTACAATGCGAAAGTTGAAAACGAATGATTCACGTTTGTTTGCATAACTTCAGTACGTGAGTAGACGAGTGGCCAGCCCTTGTCCAGTATTGATACCTATAGTCCTTGTCTGCCCTACCTCAGGGGGTAAGATCTTTCAGAGACCTCATCTGCTTCTGGACGTTTACTAACTGGCTTTCGGAGATACTTCAGAAGGTGAGTTAGTCTATGAGTACCACTCAGGTTCATGCTATGATAAAAACACCCTCGCTTTGGTTTCCTTTAGTTCGTAAGTTGACCCCCTGATTTTCCATGAAAGGTTGTGTTAATATGCTGGTGGTTGGTTTTGGTTTTAGGCAGTAAGTCGCATCTACACACTCCTGGCGCAAAGTTCCCTGACGATGTACTTTCTTATCATCTTTTAGGAGGTACGCAACCTTCTTTGATTCCCGCTCTCAAATATTTACACCATAATTGATTATCTACCGCTAGGGTGTAAGTACATTTGTAGCTCTTAGATTTCCTCGCCCGTATCTTAAACTTCCCACGCAATCGTGCTTTTATGTTGTCATCATCCAGGCTGTAAGTTCCACTGGCAATCCCGACTAACCGGGTGTTGACTAAACTCGTTTCAGACGGTATGTTTACCGTTAGTATATGCTCCTTGATCAAGATGCTGACTGTGTTTGATGTATAGCTTGTATGTTTGGCACTTAGGCAATTGGATTTAGGAATATTGGGTTGACTGACCGCCACGTACTTCTTTTTGAAGGAGGTAAGTGCTGCATCCCGTTATTATCAGGGCCAGATAATGCGCACTCACTATGGATCCTGTAAAGGAGGTGCGTTGGACCTATATCTAGTCAATGAAGAACTACCGAGGCCATTGGCGTGTCGCATACTCTGTAGATTGTATGTATATGCTGCTAAAGGTCAAGTGCAACGGCTGACCACCTCACCCTTGATCCGTAAACTTTGTTCAGGAAGTAAGTCTACCCGTCTATTGAATTATTTCGACTTGAGCGATATGTGTTCGATTGGGGGTTGCCGGAACTTGCTAGGAAGTAAGTTTCGAGTGGGCGTTGCATCGGGCCTGTTATCCTAATTTTCACGTCTTTTACTAGTTCTTTCGGGCGCATAGTTCTCTTGCGGAAACCTTTAAGATCACAGCTGATACGGTTTGGCAACTCGGTTCTTGCCCTCTACAACGTCTAACATGCCGATTGTAGCCAATTGAAACAGTTGTCGAATATCTCATTACAGAGTCAGGTATACCTGAGCTTACGGCTGATCTGAGTCGTGCACAGAGTATTGTAGGACCTATCGTAAGCGGAGGATTTGCAGACGTTTACAAGGTTACCAGCTGGGACGGTAGCCACCTCGCCGTCAAGTGTTTAAGGCAGCAAGGTAATAAGGGTGTCAAGGTATGACTATTCAACTGATAGGATCGGATGCTCACTTTCCTTGGTTAGCACACAGCTCGAGAGCTTCACTACTGGTCGAGGATACAGCATCCTGGGGTTCTTCAACTGGGCGGGCTGGCTATGTTCCGCGGCTCGCTTGCCATGGTTTCCCCGTGGATAGAGCGGGGAAACGTTGCGTCTGTGATTAGGAACGAACCACACGTCGACCGATATGACCTTGTGCGTACAGGTCTACGGGAACTGTGAGGAAATGCCCCCTGAGTATAGGCACTACTTGTAGTGCCGGCAACTTTCAAATATAGTAGAATATCTTCATGGTGAAAATATGGTACGTCCTGGTTGCAATAGACTCGCGGTTAGCTTATTCTCTGCTACCTACAGATTCACGGCGATATAGAAGGAGTGAGCCAGATGCTTTCACCAGCAGCGCTCTATACACTATAAGAACGCTGATGATTAGAGCAACCTCCTCATGGGCCCTGACGGCACAATAATGCTTACTGATTTTGGGCTTTCCCTAATTCACGGAAGTCTTCTACAGTTTTCGCACACTACTTTGGATGGAGGGACCACACGTTGGATGGTGAGATCAAAGCTTTTGTCTCAACATACGTGCAGTTGACCGAGATATTGCTCATAGGCACCAGAGCTGATGCAAGATGACGGGCAGCGGTCGTATCCAGCCGACGTATATGCAATGGGCATGGTAGGGTGTATTACGGAAATTGTGGCCTTGGTGTGATGCTGATGGTTTATATTACGATGCAATCAATGTCAGACAATGCTGGTGAGTGATAAGTATGTGTAGCGTCGATTCGGCTCATGTTATGCATCAGGAGATAATCACCGGAGAACAGCCGTTTCGCGAAATTCACAATAACGCCGCCGTGATTAATGCTATAGTAAACGGATACACGCCTAGGATCCAGGGATTTATTGAAGAACCAGTCTCCCCCGAGCCGCGCTTATGTTTGGTGTCTTTCACCGATGCTGGAGGTACAACCCTGGCGAACGGGCTACTGCAAGGGAAATCTCTGCTCTTGTAAGCCTTCTGATAGTTTGCGGGTCGTGTCGTATTCATTTAGCTTCACAGCTCGATCTACTTGGCCCGGTGTGAAGGTCTTCGTGCACAGGGCGTCGTATGTTAGCTTAAGAGCTTCTATAGAAGGTAGCCAAACTGAGTTATCCCGTCTGAAACCAGCTATGCTGCTCCTATTTTATGGCTGCCTGTACGGCGCTGCGCGTGTTCCTACAGCTTTTTGAGCGTATGATGACCTTCGCGTTAGTTATTTACATAATGAGCGTTGTGCGTGAGCAAACTAGCGACGAGGCCTGGCGGGACATTACCTTACATACCTTGACTTGGCTAGTGAGTACGAATATCGTAACCCGCAATTTTTATGCCAAACTAATACTTGCTCACGCAAATATTTAAGAATATTCAATCAATTGCATACATCGCTTATACATTTTCAACGTATTATATAGCCCGCCCGTTAATCAGAATATTGCTCGCCTGCCAAGAGGTATTCAAGTCATTAATACTGCTTGTATACAATGCTGTCAGATCTTAATCCTCACCGTCCTCCAGAGGTTCCAATCAGGGATGCCCTAGGTTTCTGCAATGAGTTGGCGATACCCAAGAACGTATCTGCCAATTGAATCTAGATACTCTACTTCAGCCATCTGCTCGCCTTCGAAAAGTAGGGGAATAGTACCGAGTCAATCGCATTCGTATATGCGCAAGGATTTCCGCGCGCGACGCCAAGCACGTCTTGAGGAGCCGATGCATAGACTTCATGTGCAATGTTAGCCATTTGTCGGAGGGATGCCGAGTAGACGTCGGAGCCAAACGAGACGGTATAAAATGCCAACGCTTTGCTAAGGAGACATTAGGAATTGCTCATATTGCGCTTCAGGTTGACATACCCAAGTCGAATGCATGTCCTGCAGATATCATAAACAGGGTCGTTGCCAATGTTGCATTCTCCATCTGACAAAAAGACAACAACCGGCGCTCTGTACAACGTATCAGCTCATACCATGGGGAACCGAATCCGGCAGCAATGATAATTCTTTCTACGTACCTATCACTACTCCAGTGTGTCTCAATCAACGCCTGAGCTTGAGCAAGCGCTCGATGGTAATTCGTGCCTCCCTTGCCCATTTGTGGAATCAGTTTATTTATGAGCTGGTCGGTGGTACTAGCAAAATCGTTGGTGACTCGTGTCTGAGTTGAAGGACGCTTAGTTCAGCTTGGAAGCTAGAGGACTGGACTCACGGTGCTGGTATGATCAAATGTGATGACCGAGTAGGCATCTTGTCTTGTTTGGATGCTCGACGACGTGGCTGCTGCCTCGCACGAAAGCCAGAAGCTGTACAATGCCGATAGAACAGCACCATATCGGTTGTTACAGTGAGCAGTTAAGCGAGGACTGATAGGAGTGCTGGGAAGTGGCTGGCGATCCGAAGAGGTCATTGAACCTGAGCTATGAGCCAATGTCTATATTAGCACGAATTTGAGATGTAAAAATATTGCTCAAACCTATCGATTACGAATACGCTGGTAGAATTTTTTTTTTTAAAAAAAAAAACAGAGTTAACCCCCCTTAGAATAGTGACACAGACACACTCACATGTGGTACGCTTGGTGGAGTCGGGATGGATTCTGGCAGTCGAACAGATGCCCGTCCACCGAGACGTGACCAATTGTGGGAGCAGGTTGTTGGGCTTGAGGATCATGGAAAATAGGAAGCGTGCAGTACGACGGGTTTGCAGCGGTTGTGGCGGTGGCTTCGTGTTCAGGCCCTTCAAGACTAGGTAGTAAACATCGGATTGTGAATGTACTGAGTGACAGACTCACCAGCACAAAGCACGTCACTGGCATCAACAAATGTCTTGATTTAGGGGTGTACTCACGCCATGACATCAAGCAACTTACCATTTGGAAAACTCTGTTTGTTCGTCCTGTGAGTAAGGATCTAATGCGGTAACGAGTGGTTTAGCCATAATGCTGCGCGATTAAACCTCAGTCATTATCCTACCCTTGAATCCTGAAAGCACGAGTCAGAAACGCGAAAAAACCAACAATACATATTGGGCCTACCGCTACGCGCCCATGATAGACTATGGGAAACCCAGTCCTTTGGTCGATCCGGTTCCGGATGCATGCGCTCGCTGATATGTTCGCACTCTGGTTCGTCACAGTTGTCCGGGTCACGACAGTAGTCGACGTGAGCGTGCCTTCCTTGAGCGGCACACACGAGCGAACACAGCATCGGCGCGCCTTCGTCTCCGGATCCGAACCTGCGTCCCTGCAGCTCGTATACCGGGTTCGCGTCGCTTCCTTCCACGACCCATGTCGTCGCCGTCATTGACCCATGACTTGTCTCGTGCACCTGTTGCGGATGTCCTGAGAGCTTGTGGGTTCCAGGCTGATATCAAAAAAAGCAATCAATAGTGCTTACCGAGTGGCAGAGTACAGAGGTACTCGCAGTTCGGGCAGCGAGTGTCACAGAAGTGGAACACGTCGTCCTCTGTACTATGAGTATGGGGACCCGTGTGAGTCAGCTCTCCTGGTGAAATTGGTACCACGCAAGACAGCCGGCGATCCACTTGCGAATATTTTGTGTACTGGAACGCTTCATGTCTTCCGGAGAACTGCTCTTGGATAGCGGACGGCCGAGTTTCAATCTAGAGCCGTAGGTAGGTAAGTCACACTAAATTGTTGCATAGACAAATGTAGAGTACCAACCTGACATATACCTTCGGCTTCGCACAAATGACTACAGCTATGCTCTTGGCCACAGAGGTGAACTGCCTCGGAGTCAAGCCCGTGGAAGTGATCGGTGTCGTAGCACAATCGTCGGCACAACCTACACTCGATGGGACAGGCTCGAGCATTGTCGCACTCGTGCCGTGGATGCGGCTCATCCCTTGCGTGAGTGTTAGTCTAAGCTAGACTTTTTATCAGAGTTCACGCACCAAAGCTTGTTGCATGCTCCAGGGCAGTTGTACGTGCCAAACTGGCCGGCGTTTCGAAGATCGCAGGGCTGAACGCGGTAGCCGTTAGACAGGTTTGCATACTGTACGCGACATGCACTCCTACCCTTCCGCAAAGATGCGACCGTGCAGAGCACAAGTGTTCTCCCTCATGGAGCGGCGGCTAGACCCACCAGCCGGTGGAATTGAGTGTCACGATTTGGCTCAGTTCATGCAGACTGTACCTTGACGCAAGACCGCGCACAGCCAGCCTTTCCGCTGAGATGGCAGTCGTTCCCGCACGAGTGAGCCTTGACGTCACACCTATGGAGGATGAATGTGAGTATATGCGTGTCAGTGTCGACGAGTATAAATGATAGATACATATGCGTGCCCGAATGACCAGCTCTGTTAGAGAAATCGTAAGAGAAACCCATTGAAACGTAAGTTATTGACAGATGTTTGCAAATCAGTACTTACGGCAATCCACAAGGCTCTCGCGTTGGATGCTCCTCCGCAATCGCGCAATCAAAGGCGCACCGATGATCGGTTCCACAGTGGTGTGTTTCATTTGCATGCCTATAAGGCCGAAGACAATGTAGCTGGCAAGTCGAGCACGTAGAGGAGCAAAGCCGAATCGCTGCTCGCATCGTAAGCGCCGCACTGTCGATTTTGCTAAACAAGTTACGAATGTCTTGGTTGCTCGATGGGAAGCGCGCAACATTAGCGGTAGTCCAGTTTCGAACCTGGTCAATACGCCGGTCCAGCCCTTCGTGGATTAGGTCCTGCATGGTTTCGATATATGCCCCGTCTGCAATACGCTGCCTAGCACCAACAATCGGAGCATAGACATTAATAAGAGTCTTCAGCGCTGCTTCGACAGATTCATCGTTCTCGGGACTGGCACCTCCATTAAAGTCAGGTACAAAGAAGGATATGCCTTCTTCACCAGAGCTCAACTCTTCATCCGTGTCCATGTTCTGATGTGGAATAAGCCTAAAATGAAATCACAACAGCTATCAGCTCACCTTCAGCGGACCTTCCTCGCTCAAACCATCACACAATGCACGTGGGAGTCGCTCTAACAGCTGTTGAGCACGATGAGCGGCTAGGTTTTCTACGTTTATTAATGTGTGAGAATAACGAAACCGTCTGGACTATGTCGATGAGCTTACGGTCCAATGCACCCCAGTCTTGAGCCTGAAATTTCAAACATGACTACAAGACCCCTGAGTGAGAGGGGATGGACTATCTGACCTTAATTTTTGCCATCAAAGTCTTCAAACTATGCAGAAAAGCGCCGCCAGTGCCATGTGTAAACCGCTGTTGGTCTAACTTCTGTCGGAGCTGGCGGAACAAGGTATAAAAACCGGGGGAGTTGATGACGGGCCAAGGAATGATTTGTATGTGCCCGCGATGCAAGCGCGAAATGAAATTCTGGTCTTGCTCTTTTGCGACAATCTGCCGGAACTTGAGCGAGAACCTAAACGGCCAGATTTTAGCAAAAAGCACGAGATATTAAGATAAAAAATCGCACTCCTTGACAATGTCCTTGGCGTCGGAATTGGTGACGTCCTTGATTATAATGGCCAATGTCGACTGCTCACGATTGAGATTATAAATGGCTATTACAGATGCCAACATACTTACGTTGAACAAACTCCTATTTGTATTAGGATCTAGGACCATTGCTGACGATTGGAAGCTCTGTTACGGTACAGACTCCATAAGGAGGGTCAATAAGAAAATAAGAAAACACTTCAACCCACCGTAAAGAGCCCGGCTATATCTCTTGATAGCGCAAAGTTATTTCTGAAGAGAACCTAAATCCAGGTTTAGTGAAAATAGTCAGCTAATGAATTTGAGGCATACAAGGTTGGATACTGCGGTGTTGAAAAGGACAAGGAGCGCATCCTCTTGGGCGCTTCGCTCGATTGAATGAACGCCTGTAAAGGAAGAGCTCGGTTAACCTCTTCGGTAGCGTGCTAGGACGAGCAATTCTCCACCTTCGAAGTCGAGCGACACGAGCAAATAACTTTCAGTTGGCGTACATGAAAGCCAAACTCCTTCCGTCGTGCGCATGGCCGAGCCAGCGAATGATGTATCTGCGAAATGATTCAAGCAATAGCTTTTTCCTATTATAATAGCAGATTAGTGTTTATACAGACAGATACCCTGAATTAGTTCACTAACCGACACTCTGTTCGCCTAAATTGTAAGGTTAGTAAGATTGGCTATCTAAATCAATCCGCATATATGGCGCACTCACCCATAGAACTAACAACCCGAACCAACTATCCAAACAATGAGGCACGGCTGTTGAACGGTCGTGTTAAACTTCACTAACCTTGGTTGCCATGTAGGATTGGAACAGCGATTCGTACCATCCTAGACTCAACGCGTCGATTATCGCAGGAACATCTGCACCAAGCAAGGATCGCTCATACGCCGGGTCCCATACGCCATCTTTCAGAGGAATAAACCGGTTGTCTCGTGTGATAGCAAGGCTAGCAAATAAGGCGTTTTTAGCTTATAAAGCCTAAACGTTTGTCGCCAATTGACATACTGAAGAGGAATAAGACAAAGAAGTTCGACAATAAAGCTTCCGAAAAGGAATTCGGAAATGCTATTACCGAGGCTTATCTCCCCATTGGTAGAAGACAAGACAGAAATTGCCGACAAGGTGCCGTCCATTGGCTTTCGTGTAGTTCGCTCAAAGGTTGAGATCATTCGTGCAAAGTAGTCGCCTAGCTCGGTAAGGGGAACGGGCGCCTGAAAGACGAGTTTACGAGGCTGTCGGTTCACAGGAGATAATGTGCATCGCGAAACGGCTGGTACGACCGGAAAACGTGTCCAGACCTCAAGGTGGCAGTCGATTAAGCTGTTGTTAAATGTTTCAACCGCTGCAGCCTGGGTGTCATCGTGGTTTGAACGGAACGAGAACTCGGTAGCCTTCTGTTTGACCTGCACTGCCACCGAGCTCATGCTTCGTGTGCTAGTCGATAGGGCCAAGATATGATTCCGGCCGCGGCCTTCAAGCCTGGTTACCACGCGAGGCACATCTGATGGGGTGAAGTCGGTTATGTGCATACCATTCTGGTTGGACCCAAACGACGCCCAGTGGAATGCTAGGAGCTTCTCGCGTGGCCGTGGTGCCTTGTGATCAACCACAGTAACAAACAAGCATGAACCATCGGGCGCAGACAACGCGTCGACAACGCGAGAATTGATTTGGAGCGTAGCCGGGCTGATATATGAATTAAGGCCTAGTCAGTAGGGTTGCGTACAGACGCCAACAAATTACTTACCGAAACTGTTGAGTGACAAGCGAGAATATCCGAGTCCGACCAGAATCTTCTATGAAGCAAACCTCTTCCGTTCCCGAAACAAAACACACATTGTTGATCCGCACATCAGCATCGTACCAGCCTTTGAGGGGTATCGGAGAACCACGGCTTCGCAATCCGCCAAACTGCTCGTCAAATATGTATACAGAAAGCTTCAATTCCTATGATTCAAACGTTAAACAACATTCTTTGTTCTTGGGGGAGTTGAGGCGACTCTCACCTTTTCATCGTGCACAATAGCGAATAAACGGGTGGTTTGGTCGAAGGTAAACAAACACCGAGGGCCGCCAAGCGAATGATGATTAAGCGCAACCTTGCCGGATTTATTATTGATAGCTTGGTCCAGAGTGAGGTTATCTTCGATGTAGATATGCGATTTACCAGGTTCGGAGATCACCGCAAGACACTTGTCGCGAACTAGCTGGAGAAACCTAAGGTGCGCAGTCCGTCAGCGCGAACTAGATGCACTTTGTAACTGGTACTACTTACTCAGTCTTTCGGCCTGGCTGAAGTGTAAACTCAAACTTGTGTCGCAATTCTAGTTTTGGCGCGGGCACATGTGCTTCGTTAGACTGGCTTAACTGACTATCTTGTTCAGTGAGACCCAATGGATATATGCAGTGACGATTTCGAGCACCATGATAGACCACATGTCTACCGCTCCATCGGTATGAACCTAAAGGAAAGTCTCAGTGTCATTCCACGAAGCTCACGAGCATATAATTACTATCATGGCCGCGTGTGTAACTACTCCATGTCTTTTCTAGCGACTCGACGTAAATGACATGCCTGCGCAATACTGGCGTTAGCCAGAAAAATTCCAATCGAAACGATTAGCGATATAAACTTACGGAGCGTCAGTGAACATTGCCTGTCGTAGCTCAGAAACCAAACCATCGAAGGCTTGAGATCGCCCATATCGAAAATTCTCACCACGAGTATAACTTGCTGCCTCGGTTAGACGCTTCTGCTCGGCCAATAAGATTTTGTTTAGCTCCTCCGACAGAATCTTGGACTCAAGCTCGGATAGCTTAGCCTGGAGGCAAGCGTAAATCTGTTTCGTAATCTCTTCGAGCACAGGAAATGATTCCTGAAGGGCTTGAAGTCCAGAGACGAACCGTGGGTCGGTCAGCGATGCCTCCCGTCGACTGTTGGATTTTGGCGTTGAATCTCGACCAGAGCTTCCACTCATGGCTGTGGTGACAGTAACCGCGACGTTCTTGATAACTGAAACCCACCCGCCGAGAGGACCTCCCGCATCCTTCGGCGGCGGTAGTTTCGATGCTAGGCCACCGTCCGGCGCGTGTAGGACATCGTTCACAAAGTCAGCTTGATCTTTCTGAGATGGGAGAGGCTCGGCCGTAAGATAGTCGCGAATCAGAATCCATTTGGACTTGAGACTCTGGAAGTGTTTGTCTGGAACCTGGTCGAGTTTGTACTTCTGCTTGATATTTTGTTCAACCTTGGCGAGACCAGGGTAGCGCGTATGTAGGGAGACTGAGAAAACCTGAACAAATAGAAGCTAGAGGTCATGATGAAACGATCTTACCGCTAGTTTCAGCGTTATGAGATATATTCATAGTGAAATTCAATGAGCTATATAATAATTTATCGGTCATGTTGTTTATTTTTGAGCGAAAGTCCAAGCTACACTCACGGATAGACCTGGCGATATAGATTCCGAACTGTGGTTTGAACCTCTTCTCGTATCATAGGGGTGTCTCGCTGGATGACTTGGTCAATTTTCTTCTTATCCTGAGCCTCATCGTTCGAACGAGTAGCATTCAAGTCGCGCATATACTTGTCGTACTTCTGAAATGGTTCACGGTACTTCTCGCGTAAACCATTATCGGCCAAGTTCATCAAACCATCGAGCGACAAATCGCCCAGTTGAATCTGCGGTTGAGTCGCGCTTGCCCTACATGTTCGGACAATCAGGGCGTAGCTTTAGTAAAAAGGTTAACGGCACATACTTGATTACATTTCGCAGCCGCATCTGGTTAATGTTTTCGTTGAATAACTTGTGGACCTTTGAAGAAGGCTCATGAATCGAAACCAATACGGCCGCTTTGTGCTCGCCCGGGATCAGCCTCATCTCCAAGCCATCCATGTTCCTTGGCAGGAGCTTGGGATCAACATGCACCTGGTTCAAAACATGAGAACTTGACCGTACAAGATCTGCACAACTAACACACCGTGAATCCGGTGCTTGGCGTAGCGTCTTCCTCTTGTTCGAGGGACTTGGAGACTTCGAACGAAAACAGCCGAGATTCATCGTCGTTGTCCATCTGATCCGCAGGGAGGTCTTTATTTCGCGCTCCGGTATCCCATATGAACTTGTTCGCTTGTTCGGGGGAAACGAGTGCAACCGTCTGCTCCGTCAGTTTGGTCAAGTATCTACACAAAACAGAATTAGGGGTAAACTTCACGAGCGCCATCGATTCGCATACCTCATAAACGTGACTCGGTTACGTCGAACGGAGGACGACGCCGCCTGATCATCCCATGTCGATTCCTCTGGCCAATAGACAATATATGCTTCCTTAGAACGAACCCCTTCAGGCTCAGTCTCGGGTCGCAAAACCAAGTATAAACCCGAACGTAGAACGGGTGGCGACGTAGGAGAAGAGGTATCGTCCAACAAGAACTCAGCTCTATTTTTCAGAGTCGTCAGTAAACACGTCTAAAGCCTGTGAGTATGTTACTCACGCTTCGTCGTTTAGACATCGAACACGCCTTAGGTACTTGACGATCTCCGCGCGGGTACCGTAGAGTCCAGTCGCCTTGATGGAGAGCTGTATCAAAGCTAAATATAGACAGCGTGCACACCAAATCTCGAGTAATTACACACCTGATCTAACGACTTGAAATTTATTTTGGAGACAGAGTCATACGACCCTGGCTGGACAGTATTAAGCAAACGGTGCAGAGAAGTCTGATCAATAACCATTTTCTCGACTAGTTTCGCAAGAGTTAGCCTCTCAGAAAATCACTCAAGCGAGAAGCTCACCGATACCGCCGGATCCTTGCTCGTCAACTAGATCCAGGAGGCGAAATAAATTTGGAACGAGCTTGAGTGGGTCTCGATCGAAGGTCTGGTCTTCCTCTTCTTGCGACTGATCCCCGAAAGTCGATTGCGCGGAAGCCATCTCGGTATCACTGTCACTTGCATCCTCTTGAGCGTCCTCTGAAGGAACTACGTGGTTGCTGGCGACAGGTACTTCATCCTTTGAAGCACGGTCGACGCGAGCTACTACAGGATCCACCGAATCATGGGTTGTAGGCTGGTCGTCTGACGACAAGGGGTGGACGTTGGTCATTGGGTCGGGTTGTGAAAATTTTGCAGTAGTTTGTGACCTATGCGTGACCGTTGAGTATTATGGAGGGAAACATCGATGCGCCACTCACGACTGGCGGCTGAGAACTGGATCCCTCAGCTCGCCTTGCGTAAAAACATTGGGAGGCTTTGCAGGCAAGTTTCGCATTGCAGAAAGTAGGCACGAGTGGAAAGTGGGGTCTCGGTGTCTGTCGAAGGAAAGTCTGGAGAGCACCGAGGGAGCTCTTATATAATTGCGACAAGAACCTTGGAATTGAGCGACGCAACCCGCTTGCCCAAACGTAGACCCACATGGGCCACCTGAGATTAAACCTTAGCTATCAAGAGCCATAGGACCCAAAACGAGACGTAGTTTTTTGATATCAACAGTGCTTTCAAAAAAACGACGGGCAGGAATCACCTCATCCCTTCGTCTAATCTCAAAGTGGCTACTACAACAATCCAGGTAGCCACATGGTGCTTTTCACGGGAAGCAAGAACCAAGTGGGCAGTACTCCATTGGGGCACGAGAAAATCCGAGTCAAGCCGAGTTATTGGCCGCTCTCCGCCGGACCAATACCGTGGCTATCTCAATCGGCTTCTCATCTAGCTGAAGAAGCACAGTGTAGCCACCTGATATTGCGATTTCCCAAGTTAGAAAGTAGCTAGCTAGAGTAGGCCTGTGGCAAAAGAACTCAGTGTTCTTGATTAAGGTACGATAGCTGCAATCGTCGAAAATCGATGTGCTCTTAAGCCTAAATCTAGCGTTCCAAGACGAGTGAATGGCGGTTGAATGGCGACATTCAATATTGCGCTAAACTTTACGACGTTAGTAAACAAAGAGCTCTGGTGGGGGAGAGGGACATATCCAACCTACTGTACTGGCGAGAGATGAACGTCGCTTACGTACAAGCGCCGGGCGCTTTGCGCTGCTTGCACATCTTTGGTAGCTCTGTCCCGCCGCGTCGGCCGGTTGTGGGACATGGGACACGGGACAACTTCAAACGTCGTTGATCACTGAGACGAGCAAGGTGGACATGTATACACCACAAAGGCTTCGCATAAAATCCAC